>JBBPBX010076280.1:0-10312 GCA_038048925.1 Garcialebias charrua | reverse complement strand
CAAGCTCCCCCTCCCTCCTCCACTGAGTGCGCGTCAAGCTCCTCCTCCCTCCTGCTCCCTCTGTAATTTTCCATTGAGCGTGTGTCCAGCTCCCCCTCCCTCCCTCCACTGAGCGCGCATCAAGCTCCCCCTCCCTCCTGCTCCCTCTGTAAGTTTCCATTGAGCGTGTGTCAAGCTCCCCCTCCCTCCCTCCACTGAGTGCGCGTCAAGCTCCTCCTCCCTCCTGCTTCCTCTGTAAGTTTCGTTTCTCCTGTAAGTTTAGTTTCTGTACCGTATTTTTCAATGGGAGCTCGTTCGTAAAGGCGTTTGTAAAGTCGAATCGCCGTAAGTCGAGACCGCCGTAAGTTGAGGACTACCTGTATTAATCTGCATTACTGCATTTGAACTTGGAATTATTATTTTTTTTCATTTTTGAGAAATAGCCCCCCCGGCGGACATTTCAGGAGCCGCCACTGTTGTTTACACATCAAAATCTCTCAAATGTTCTTTTAATATGAAACTACCTACATTTTAGTGGTCTCTCAGGCCGAGCCAGGCCTGGACCATCACTTCTGGCTGCCTGGCAGTGGCTCGTTACATCATCACCCCGGAAAAAAGACCCACCTTTTTGGGTGGCGTCACGAGCAGGGAGCGTGCTCGTGGAGGGGGAGGGGCGTCCGGTGGACAGGCAGACAGACAGCAGGCAGCAGCTGCAGCACCCGGCACCGTCAGCTGCGTTCAACCCTTCACAGCGTTCAGCAGACAGCGACACGGCCCAGAACATGGTAGACCGCGAGCAACTGGTGCAGAAAGCCCGGCTGGCCGAGCAGGCGGAGCGGTATGACGACATGGCGGCGTCCATGAAGTCTGTGAGTAGCCTCTCTTTCTGAAATGACCGTCTCCTTTTCTGTTTTCTGCCACGAGCAGCGCGCATCGGTTGTTTGAATGGGTTTAAAAACAGAACATTAAAGCAAACCGGGCTGTTTGGAGAAGAGACGAGCGGCGGCTGCGTCTGGGCTCATTATGACGTCAGCGAATAAAACACATGAAAGTGGTGTATGAAACTCAGGATGAATTTATGAAACTCAGGATGAATTTATGAAACTCAGGATGAATTTATGAAACTCAGGATGAATTTATGAAACTCAGGATGAATTTATGAGAAGGACCTGACGTGGAGACCGGTCAGAGTCTGAGTGAATCCACTGGGACAGGTCCTGCCACAGTCCAGCCCCGTGTCTTCTTGCATGAGAGGTGTCCTCAGTGTGAGACAACAGCTCTGATTTAATGTGAAAGTGTATTTTTAATATTTTTAATGGCGGTGAGCGGCGGCCCTGTTTGATGCGGTCCGTTTGATCTTGGGGCGGTGCCTTTCAGGCTCCTTCACGCGCACAGGCTGCCAGGCTCCCACCTCAAATGAAGGGAATAAACGCGCACTTTATTAGCTGTGTGTGCGCGTGGATCAGGTATTTTTATTATCTTCCAACAGGTTTTAGGAGAATTTAAATTAAAAAAAAACTGGTTCAGAAATGCGCAAAGCGCCTGAGCAGCGCGCGCTCCGGTCTTTTTTTACGCCACAGCGAGCATCCATTTAGTGATAAATGCATTTTTTCTCTGTGCTGGGATGTTGGGGTGGAGGAGGGGGTGGAGGCTGCTGCACATTTGGCGCATAGAGAGGCAGGCCAATGTTGGCTGAAGGTTGATCGCGATCCATTTTTGCGCAGCGTCAGGAAGCGCGCACATCAGAACGTGCACAGCTGCGTGGGTGTCGTTTGGCTGTTTTATTTACAATTTCTTTTTAGATTATATGTTTAAAAAAATCCAAATGCGGCAGTTCTGTCTGTGCCCGGAGCCTGGTTCGGTGCATGCGCCAGCCCTGCATCCTCCACCCGCTTCGGACGTTATCAGCTGCATCCTCCATCAGTTCCCACACACACAGAGGCGTGCGTGCTGCAGCAGCTGCCAGGATGCAGCACAGGCCCGCCCGTAGTGCACCATTTCACATGCACCATTTCACATGCACCATATCAGAGGCTGCATCTCCTCCTCTGCTGACTGTACATCCTGACAGTGAGGGATTGACTCTGTGCAGTAAAAGAATGGCCATGATGGACTCTTTCAGACTTCTGTATTCTCACTATGACTTCTAAGGATGTTTTAAGCACATTTAGCAGGTGCTGACAATCTCTTTTAGTAAAACATTCAAATGACATAGTGTTGTTCCTCTGTATTTGTATTTATGCTCCTCGTTATTTAGACGTACATCAGTTCTGGCTACCAGGAGCCAACAGAGAACTGTTGGTGGGCTTTAGGTCCATGCTGCTCTCCAGGACCGGCCTGTAGTGGTACTGCCGCTGAGTCCCGGCTCCACCCCTCCCCATTGGTGCCTTGAGTCAGAGAGACATGCAACCAGTGTCTCTGCAGCGTAAGGGCAGTAGGGGCGTGTCCGCTGCCTCGCCCATCATTCCAGGGGAATCCCTCGCCACTGCAGACATGGAAATGGCCGTGTTTGCAACGGAACTGAATAGCCAGGTTGGCAGCAGGCGTCGCTACACCCTACTTCAGGAGAACTGCAAGACTCAAAGGAACAAGGCCAAAATGAGCCTCGATAGAAGGTAGTTGGCACGGTTTTCACCAATATACAGGTAGTCCCCGCCTTACGAATGAGATCCGTACCTACGGGCCGTACGTAAGTCGAAAATTCGTAAGTAGGATCACATACAAAAAAAAGAAGAAAAAAAAATTAAAAAATAATAATAATAAATAGATGTACAGTACTGTACAGTCACCAAGCACTCACCAAGCACTTAGCCTATCCTAACACCGTTTTTAAAGATGGAGTGAGTTGAATTGTCTCCCTTTCACATAAAGTGAAAGTAGCTCCCTTTATGTGAATGGAGCCTGCTAGAGAGGAGGAAGACAATTCAACTCACTCCTTAAGTTGGGTACCCACCAAACTTGTCAGAACGCTCCTGCCACCCCCTTTTGGCCGCTTGTCACATTCACACAAAGCCACTGAAGACGCGTCTGATGACGCGCACTAGGGGGAGGCAGAGGAGGGGGTCTAGCTCGTTTTCCGGGTCGAGTTGTTGTGTTTCATGCTGCTGGCAGATAAAATCAGCAGCACGTGAGCCTCGTTCCTACTTGAGTGGGTTTTCTACGAGCCGAACTGCAGCTCCGACAGTCTTTGTTGAGATTAAAACTTTTTTTATGTTTGGGGTGATCGTACGCTGGAGCGGACAGCAGCAACTGTAAAAATTCCAAGTTTCTTACCGGAGTCTGGTTCCAATTCATGGAGGCTCGATGGGGTAAGTTTAAAAAGTCCAAAAAAAGTCCCGTTGTCGTTGTGTCATCACATAGCAGAGGCTCTCCCGATTGGTTGCTGGACGCGTCGAGTAACGTCGAGCCGCAAAATATCAACTTTGTCGATCTTTGGCGGCTCAACGTTGCTCAACGCGTAGGTTGCTTCGGACGCGCGCGTGCGCGGAAAGGAACTGCCGCGTGCTGAAGCGCCGCTTCAAACACTCAAAACGCGCTGCTTTGCGATAACGCCGCGCCTCGCGATACGCCGCGCCTCGATGCCTCTCTAGACTTTCAATGTAAACCGGACGCTTCCGCCAACCGAAACGAGTCCGGTCGGTACCCGGCATTAACCGTGTTAGGATAGGCTAGGTGCTTGGTAACTGTACAGTACTGTACATTTATTTATTATTTAATTTTTTTTTAAATGAGATGCATTCGTAAGTCCGAAACGTCGTAAGTCGGGGGCGTCGTAAGTCGAGGCCTACCTGTATACATCAAATGTAAGCACAGAAGCCCATAGTAATTTTTTTATTCAAGAAAAGTATACTGTAGTTGGAACCTATTTAGTCAACTCAAACAGTTACACAGTTTTCATCAGCTGGAAGTACAGCTACAGATCAAAAAGTAGGTCCATCAATACAACTGGCATGGGGGGCCCTTACATCCAGACAGTCATCATCAGGTCTGCCCTGCATGTCCAGATACAGTTACAGCTTACACATGTAACACAGATCAGAAAGCATCCGTAAAAATATAAACAACTTGAAGTGATGTCCTGTGAACGTTAGTATTCTAATTGTTGCATAAAGCTCTTTGGACAACCTGAGTTTGCAGAAATAAAGTTTTATTTTAACAGGACTGATGAGCTAACAGCAAAGACCAAAGTGGACGGATGTCCTCTAAAAATGGCCACAAGCCACAGTTTTATAGTGTTCATGTGAAACTGATCTGTGCAAAAGGACCCTCTTCCAAACAAACAAATTTTCCTGTTTTAAAGTACCGGTAACCAATGTTTAAATTTTTATAATGGTATATTGTCATAGTGGGTCAAGTTTTAGCTCATCAGTCTTGTCTACAGTGGTTTAAAGCAGAGATTCCCAACCGTGGGCCTTGAGGAACACCATCCTGCATGTTTTACTTGTTTCCCTGCTTTGACACACCTGTTTTGAATGAATGGGTGATTAACAGGCTTCTGCAGTATTTAAGAAGTAATTAACTGGATCAAGTGTTACGGAGCAGGAAACAACTGAAACATTCAGGATGGTGTTCCTCAGGGACCAGGGTTGGGAACCACTGGTTTAAAGTGGCACTATCTACAACAGGTGAAATATTAATTGTTATGACTTTTTACATAGAACACTTCACATTGTCCACAATTTCCCTTTGAGAAAATATTTGTGTGATCAAGTTGTAACCCTTAGTATCATAACACATCAGTTGCATTATATCAAAATCATGCCACAGCGATTGTTAAAATATAACAGTGACATTTTAACTCCTATTCTATAAGGTACAGTCAGTCACACACCCTCGGTCAAAGAGACATGGGCTCTGATGGTTCTACATCATTGGAGCCCAAAGTGGGGCCCGCGGGCCAAAGTTCGCCCACCAAGCAATTTGATTTGGCCCTCCAAGCTGTCCTCATTACTATATTAAAATTTCCTTTAAAGAATGAATGTGTTTACACTCAGTCATTTCAAGTTTAATGTTAGATGGCAAGTTGGCCCAATGACTCCTGTAATGACTCTATACAGCTGGAGTGACTAATTTGTGCATTAATTTAATTTTTTTTAATTATTTATATTTTATTTTGACAGACTTCATACTGTCTTTCAGCAGTTTCTTGCTGCTGAATAACATTTGCTTTGACAAAGCTGAGCATCATGTACGTAGGTGCCCATCACACACCTTTCTTGAGCACCCCTAAATTTTAACTCAGCACCTCTGGAAAAATTAAGAAACCATCATTAGGATTTTGTAAGGAAACGGTTCTCAAACCTTAGATTCACCAAAGTATTGAATAAATGTTGAAAAAATATTGAATAAATGACAACAGTCTCAAATGGGCCAGTAAAATCTGTGTTTTTTTTGCACGAGTCACGCCACCTGTCAATCAATCCAGTAGTCACGTCAGCAACTGACCAGTCAGCAACTGACCAGTCAGCAACTGACCAGTCAGCAACTGACCAGTCAGCAACTGACCAGCCTCAATTTGTCCTGAAGTGAACGTCCCTTACCTGCAGAGCTGCACAGATAAACTTAACCGGTAATCAATTTCTGACATGGGCTGCACAGTGGCACAACTGGTGGAGCTGCTGCCTCTCAGTGAGCAGGTTACCTGGTTCAAATCCCAGTCTGGGGGGCCTTTATGGGTGGAGTTTTCATGTTCTCTCCATGCATGCATGAGTTTCTTCTGGGTACTCCAGTTTCCTCCCACAGACTAAAAACATGCATGTTAGACTGACTAGTAACTCTAAATTGTCCCTAGAGTGAATACCGTAGTTGTTTGTCTCATTTGTCTCTGTGTCCCTGTGATGGACTGGAGACCTGTCTAGGGTGTCCACCGCCCCTCGCACAGTGACTGCTGGACATGGGCATCAGTGACCCTCGCGACCCAAAATGGAAGAAGCGGGTAAAAGATAATGGATGGATGGGTGGATTTCTGTCATGTGAAAACTGAATCAAAACCTTCCATGCCCACTGATGCAATGCATCTAAAAATAGATTATAACCCCCACCCGTAATGGATACACTGCCACCACACTCCACCCAGCTAGCACTGCTACTACAATGATAAACCACAAGTCTCACTACAGAAGTTTTGTGCATGTTTAAAGCCCTTGTGGATCCATCAAACTCTATTATGTGTAATGGGGAGTCTACTACCGTATACTGTATTCTTAATCTGCAGCTGAAGACCTCACCAACATGTGTAGAGTTCAATGTGAAGGAGGTCTTGAAGATTTTAAAACAAACACTACAATTTTGGGCTTCTTTATTACCTAATTGTGTTTGATGAAAAAAAAAGTAATTTAACTAATTTAAGCCATTTCATACATTTTACAGTGTTTCAAAATAGACATTTGTCTTTCACTGAGCTTATTTATTTCAACTCTCTTTCATTCTTCTAGATTTTAAGCAACAAATTTGAACGCAAACCCACATATGATGTGTTTAATTGCATGTGTGCAGTCACATGAAGACATTTGCTGTTGTACAGACTGCTGATATGGCTCTGTACAGAGGACTGCTGAACTACAGAGATACACAGCGTTAAATGACACATGAACTACACACTGATGTGTAGATGGCATTTATTTTGTTTATTTTTCATTCTGTTATCTTTGATTAATTTTTACAGTACCGGTATATCTGAAAATTGCAAGGTTGAGCCCAACATTTAACCACAAATGTTAGAATACTGGCACAATGTGCTGACTACATTACATATTATCATTCACTATACCCACACCCTGTTTGAGAGCTGTGTATGACCCAGTTAGCAAATTCTTCCATCATACTTAATGAGCTGCAGACATTACTGTATGTATCTCTGGATGATTTGTTTTAGTGCATTAACAAATGTGTTTCTGGCTGCTTTTGTATTTAATATGTGCTTGTTTATGTGTAATCATACAGGTTTATGCCGTTCAGTTATGATTCAGATAAAATCAATAATACATCAATAATAAAATGTTAATGCTCTAACCACTTTTGGCTGTAAAACAAAAAAAAGGTGTTTTTACAAGCTTAGTTCTCATACTGTACATATTTCAATCAATGCTTGTAATTATGTCATTGCATGACAGAGGCAGTGCTTCCTGTGTTAATACTTTGGATTCTCCTTCAGACTGATTGCTTTCATCACCCAAGCATATCCACCTGCCCAGGCTTCCCAAGATGAAACGATACTGCAGTAATTTCCTTTCACTGTTTCCTGTTGCACAGAGCCACAATAAATATGATCATTTTCAAGAGTCAACTTTCGTTCCCAATTCACTGCACACTTTTCTTTATGGTGCTGCAAGAAATATTATTGGGAAAATTTAATAAACTTAACTGAGACAGGCAGCTGAGCAAACCGTTTTCATAATTCTCCATCACATTGGATAACACTCCTAATAGAATGCTTAAAAATGCAGCTTTGGGGGAGGCGGTCAATGGAGTAGGACGTGTGCTACACTAGCTCCTGCCAATTTCCTCTAAATTTATTATTCAACTGTGCTTTTCCTTGTAAACCAAGTTTTTAGACTCTTTTTGTAGTCTGGTCTTGTGTAAAAAAAATTTACACCGCATGGCAATGTCTGGAAGGGGAAAATCTCGTACTATTCAGATGAAGCTAAAGTCATGCTCACAGGCCTCGGCCTCTTCCCCTGTTGTGGCGGCCCCGACTCAGGCTAACTCGGACGCTGACACCCTAAAGCTCGAACTACTTTCTTCTTTGAGGGAGGATATTGCCGGCATTATTAAGAAGGAACTACAAGAGGTTCTGGGAGATGCTTTGTCATCCATCAAAGCTGAGCTACAAGCCGTGAAGGCGCAGCTAGCAAAGGACAACGCTGCTACTGATGCTAAGTTGGATAAGCTAACGGCTACGGTGGGTGATGTGGAGGAGGCGCTCACGGGCTGCACTGACGACGTTGCCGGCATGAAAACTACTCTGGAGCAGCTTACGACTAAGGTCAGCATGTTGGAAGACAAATGTGAGGATTTAGAATCAAGATCGCGCCGTAATAATATCAGGATTATCGGCGTGGAGGAGGGTGCTAACTCCTGCTCGCCCACTACCGTGGCCGCGTTACTGAAAGAAGCGCTCGGGCTGGAAGAGGAACCGCTGGTTGACCGGTCTCATCGCTCTCTTCAACCCAAACCCAAACCAGGCGAACGACCTCGAGCAATTGTGTGCAGGCTTCACTATTACAGTGACTGTGTGGACATTCTACGTCGTGCGAGGGAGCGCCAGCGGATTAAAGTCGGAGCCGGGACTGTATCGATCTTTCCGGATCACACTGCTAAGGTAGCTCGGGCTCGAGCGGCCTTCAATGAGGTAAAGCGACTACTTCGTGGCATCGAAGGGATCAGGTATGGACTTTTTTATCCAGCGCAGCTGCGCATTACTTACAAAGGAGTAGTAAAAGAGTTTACTTCATCTGAGGACGCTATGCAGTACGTTCAGACTTTGATTTCTGAGTGAACTCTGTGCTTTGGTGATTATATCGTTCTCAATATCCACTCAGAATTGAGGCTTACTTACAGCATTTGGATATTATAGTTATGTTTATATGCTGCTCAGCTTAGAAATTAGTACTGTAGGCTAATGTTCATGAGCATCTAAACTGATGTTTATCGTGGTGTAATATTATTATTATTTTTTTTCATCATACAGGGACTTTGTGGTTCTCAGTCTGGTTGTAATATAATAATTTTATTTTTCAATTTTCAAGTAGCATAATAATTAGTGCACATATTAGTATTCCAATTTGGAGGTTGGTGGGGGGGGGGGGTATTAGCCGGTTCTTGTTAGGTACTTTTCTGTATCTTTTTGCTCTGTTTTGTCTCCGGGTTCACGCTTTATTGTGAATAATTGCTGTGTATTGCACTGCTGTCTCCATTGTTTTTTTTTTGTTTTGTTTTTTCTTATGGAGACTCTAGGTGTTTTTTTTATGGGTTTACTTTAGGGTAGGGGTTAAGGGGAGGTCCATCTCAGCTCTCTATGGTTGTTTTTATTTTTACATTTTTAAATGGCTAATAACACTGTAGACCCCATTACGACAGGTCCAGGCACCTCTCTTCGTTTCATTAGCTGGAATATTAAGGGCATGGGCCACCTTGTTAAAAGATCAAAAGTTTTTTCCCACCTCAAGCGGTTAAAGCCCTCGGTGGTGTTTTTACAAGAAACTCATCTTCGCATTAAAGATCACAATAGATTGCGTTGCGCTTGGATGAATCAAGTTTTCCACTCAGATTTTAATTCTAAATCAAGAGGAGTAGCCATTTTGATTAATAAAACAGTACAATTCTCGCCCACTGATGTAATAGCTGATAAATATGGCAGATATGTAATAGTTGCTGGAACACTAATGCAGAAAAAAGTTCTTCTGGTTAATATATATGCTCCAAATTTCGATGATGCTGAGTTCGCAAACAGATTATTGAGCAGCCTTCCGTTTTTGGATTCTCATTTATTAATTTTAGGGGGTGACCTAAATTGTGTCATAGATCCAGAGTTAGACCGGTCTAATCCCCGTAATTTAAATAAATCTTTAATGGCTCAAGCATTCTCTGATTTCACGAGCCAGAGTGGTCTTATTGACCCATGGAGATCCCGAAATGCAACCAGTAAAAAATTTCTTTCTTTTCTAAAGTGCATCACTCCTATTCCAGAATTGATTATTTTTTTATCGACCAGGCTCTCAATCCAGGTGTAGTCCTCTGTGATTATTTGAGTATAATGATATCAGACCATGCTCCGTTATTATTGGATATTCAGTTAACTTCTTACAAACGTAGCCGCCCTTTATGGCGGTTCAATTCTCTTTTACTGGCAGATGAGAATTCTGTGACTTTATTTCTAATGCAATCGATGAGTTTCTGGTGTTTAATAAGAATGACTCCACTTCTCATTCACTGTTATGGGAAACACTTAAGTCCTATCTCAGAGGACAAATAATTTACTACACATCTCGTTCTAATAAAAGACATAACTCAAGGCTCACTGAATTGGCAACAATCATTGCTAAGATTGATCAAAAGTATGCCATAAGTCCCTCACCGGAATTATTTAAAGAGCGTATGGGTGTTCAGGCAGAGATTGATTTAATTTCTACCAAAGAAGCTGAGCGCTTACTTTTGCATAGTAAAGGTTCATTTTATGAATACGGCGACAAGGCCGGTCGTTTATTGGCACATCAGCTACGACGTCAGGTCAACTCTCGTATAATACCCAGTATTCAAAATACCCAGCAGGTAAATATGACTGACCCCATCAAAATCAATGACACTTTTAAATCATTTTATTCTTCTTTGTATT
>JBBPBX010076279.1:0-12500 GCA_038048925.1 Garcialebias charrua | reverse complement strand
CGCAAGACAATTTACTTCCTCAAGAGGTCAAAACCTTAATTCAAAAAGATCTCAAGTACTTTGATAAATACTATAGAATAAACAAAACAGAACCCAATTTAAGCCAAGAAGAAAACAAGGCCCTTAAGGAGTTAAAAGGAAACAAAAACATTGTCATAAAACCAGCGGATAAAGGGAGTGCTATTGTGATTATGGATCGAGAACAATATGTTTTTGAGGCCAACAGACAGCTGCTCAACAATACCTATTACCAAAAATTAGACCAACCCATTTACAAAGAAACCATCCCCATGATTGGTAAAATTGTCCAGGATTTATACACCAAGAAATTTATCAATGCAAAACAAAAAAACTATCTCATAGGTTCCTCAGAAGCTAGAATTAGAAAATTTTATTTATTACCCAAAATACACAAGGAGCCCTCTAAGTGGACCAAACCGAATGAGATCCCTCCCGGGAGACCCATAGTTTCAGACTGTTCCAGTGAGTCCTATGGCACAGCTGAATTCATTGACCATTTCTTGTTTCCTTTATCTACAATACACACTAGTTATTTGAAAGATACTTATGATTTCATAAATAAAATTAAACACATAAGCCTACCAGAGGAATCAATTTTATTCACCTGTGATGTAGACAGTCTCTATACAAATATTGACATTGATCAAGGTATCAATGCTATTAAAAAGGCATTCCTCAAACATCCTGACAGTCACAGACCAGATAGAGAAATTCTACAACTATTGGAAATCAATTTAAGACGCAATGATTTCCAATTTGATGACCAATTCTTTCTTCAAATTAGAGGTACGGCTATGGGAAAAAGATTTGCCCCAGCCTACGCAAACATTTTCATGGCTGAGTGGGAAACAGATGCACTTAACGCGTGCAGTAAAAAACCACTCCATTATTTTAGATATCTGGATGATATTTGGGGCGTTTGGACCTACTCACAGGCTGACTTTGATGAATTCCTCAAAGAACTCAATGGTTTCAACCCCTCAATCCAGCTGAAGTCCACCATCAGCCTCCCTGCGGTGGATTTTCTGGATACTACAACTTATAAGGGTGACACATTCAAGACCACAAAGAAATTGGACATTAAGGTTTATTTCAAACCGACAGACACACACGCACTACTATATAAAACAAGTTTCCACCCAAAGCACACTTATGCGGGTCTAATTAAATCACAACTCCTCAGATTCCACAGAATATGCACCCAAAATAAGGACTTTGAGGAGGCAGTGAGGATCCTGTTCGCAGCCCTCTCCGAGCGTGGCTACTCCCGGTCATTTCTCAGAGCGTGTAGGAGTTCATTCCTGCAGACCAAACCGCGGGATCCTTCCCCCATGATTCCTCTGATCACCACCTACTCGTCCTCAGCTAACCAACTCATCTGTAACGTAAAACAAAATTTCAACAAATTACAAACTGATCATTCTTTACTTCCAAACTACAGGATTATTGCAGCCTACAAAAGGAACAAAAATCTGAAAGATCTCCTGGTGCGCGCAGAGTTAAAACCTTTAAAACAGAAGAAAACTAATGATAAAAGCCAGTTCTTGAAACAAGTACACTGGATACAGAGCAGGTCTGACAAGACCGTGTTCCAATTAGAAAAAACCGGAAACCCCAAGTCTGAAAATTGTGTATACTTAATAACTTGTAAAGTTTGTAAAATCCAGTATGTGGGTGAAACAGGTAACACCATTCTGCAACGTTTTACCCAACATAGATACAACATAAACAAGAACAAAAATACACACTTACCACTTGTGCAACATTTTATTGGACACGGATGGCAGGCGGTCACAGCCACAGTGCTGGAATCTAACCTCACGTGGTCCACAGCTCAAAGACGGAGAGCTGAAAAGATATGGATAACCAGACTTAAAACTAACATTCCTCATGGGCTGAATGAGAGGTGGGACTCTGGTGGTTGCTCAAGTTAGATGTGCCAGTGCATTTGGAGATCCTTTGCCTCTGGGGGCGGGATCTCTGACACGTGAAAAGTCTGCGGCCTGCGGCCGCAGACTTTCCACTATCTTAAACCTAACCGAGCCAGTGCCTTCTTATAGAGTCCAGCCTTCAGTTCCTGCCTCTCTTGTGGCCCCAACATCATTATTATAAAACCTATTCCATTGAGTTGTTCCTAAAACTTAACCAAACCTAGCCCAGATTCAAATTAAACACAATTTCATCAACTATAGAGGCCTAACCAGAATACCAAACCCTAAGCTTAACCAATTTTTTACCTGAACTATTTTTAGATATGCCCTAAACTTAACCCATTTTTTTTAAAAACAAAGCCTAATTTTTCTTTCCTAAACCTAACCATTCTAAAAAACCACCAGAATCTAATGGTTTTATCTGAACCCAAACAGGGAACTTCCTTTTAATTTATTTTACTTTTTCATGACTTATTTTATCCACAAGATGGCAGCATTGTTCTACAGTAGACTCTTTGGTCTTCTAAATCAACTCCATCTAATGAAATTTTTTTTGGAATAGAAACAATTCAGGGTTATAAGTTAACACAACCCATTTTAATCCAAAGTAAACAAAAAAATAATTAAATGTATGGCCTAATCTGGATAACAAACCCTAAGCTTAACCAATTTTTTAACCTGAACCATTTTTAGGTATGCCCTAAACCTAACCTTCTAAAAACTAAGCCTATTTTTCCTTCCTAACCTTAAACCTTTTTTTAAAAAAAACACCAGAACTTAAAGGTTTACTAAACCCAAACATGGGATTTTCCTTCTCATTTTTATTTTTCTCTTCATTTTATTTTACATTGTAATTACTCACTTTGTCCTCAAGATGGCAATGTTGCTCTACACTAGACTCCTGGGTCTTCTAAACCCACTCCATCAGATGACCTGGTTTTTGAAAAGAAATAATTCAGAATTATAAGAAAGCACAACAATACTGTAACAATTTTGAAAAAAACTGCTTTCTGTCATTTAAAAGGTGTTCCCAAACCAATCCTGACTCAACTGTTTTACATCCTAACTCTAATTTTCTTTTTTATCTTCATTGGTTATTTAACACTGAATATGCTCTTTGTACTTGAATTGGTGGGATAAATGAAAATGTTTTTGTTCCTGAAAAAAAACCCTTTTCAAGTAACAGATCTAAATGATGCTATATCCCACAGGTGTGTTCCAACTGATACTTGACCACACCCCTGGTACGTAATTGGCCCGTTCAAAGCATTAGAAGCCAATCAGGGCACTGCTCCTAGTTCAAAGCCAAAATTTGAAATTTTTCACTATAAATACTGGTTTAACTGTTCAACTCATTCAGACAGCATTTTGAACCTGAAGAAGGCAAAATCTATTGCCGAAACGTTGTTCTTTAAATGCTGTATTGTATATTTTGTAAATAGTTTTCATTAAAAAAAGCCATAAGGCAAAAAAGCAAGCTACAGTTTCATCTTTTTTTGCATTTTTTCTACAATTTTGCAACTTTGAGCAGTTTACAGACATTTACTTGCTCAGCTCTATTTTAAATATTTTTGAAAAAAATGCCTTACCAACACGAAGATTCGTGGTCCACGGTCCATTACAAGGGCGGGAGAAGACGACTCCAAAAACAGGACCAGCCGTACAGAAGCCCCCTGAGGGATGAGAGAGAGAGTCGGGGCCGTCCAAACTCCAGGCCTGGACGTAGAACTTATGCCTCGGTGACTCGTGGACGCCCATCCAGAAGCTGGCAGGCCCGAGATGACAGGGCAAGGGACAGAGGCCGGTCCCGTCCCGTCGAGGACTCTTCACAGAGGTACCGAGAGGACCACCACGGACACTACAGAGAGAGCACAAACACGTATCCAGTTAGAAGACAACAGCACCAACGCTATGTGAGTCCTGAGCAGAACTACCGGCCTACTGAGGCACTCCATCGATCTGAGGACCAGGACCACAGGGACTACAGAGATCCAGCTCCACCCAGAACACCACGACATCCACGCCGTAGGAACTTTCAGAGAACTTTCTGGCCTGCTGAAACACACCACTCATCTCATGGTCGAGATCACAGGTACAGCAGAGATGCAGCCCCGCCCAGACGTCCACGCCGTGAGAGTCCTCGGAGGGACTTCTGGCCTGCTGAGGCCCACCCACCTCAGGATCGAGACTACAGGGACAACAGAGATGCAGCCCCACCCAGACGTCCACGCCGTGAGAGTCCTCGGAGGGACTTCTGGCCTGCTGAGGCCCACCCACCTCAGGATCGAGACTACAGGGACAACAGAGATGCAGCCCCACCCAGACGTCCACGCCGTGAGAGTCCTCGGAGGGACTTCTGGCCTGCTGAGGCCCACCCACCTCAGGATCGAGACTACAGGGACAACAGAGATGCAGCCCCACCCAGACGTCCACGCCGTGAGAGTCCTCGGAGGGACTTCTGGCCTGCTGAGGCCCACCCACCTCAGGATCGAGACTACAGGGACAACGGAGACTCATCCCCACCCAGACGTCCACGTCGTGGGAGTCCTCGGAGGGACTTCTGGCCTGCTGAGGCCCACCCACCTCAGGATCGAGATCGCAGGTGCAGTGGAGATGCGGCCCCACCCAGACGTCCACGCCACGGGAGTCCTCGGAGGGACTTCTGGCCTGCTGAAACATTCCACCCACCTGACCAACAAGACAACAGACAGGACAGGAGACAACAACATCAACACCACGTCAACAGAGGCTGGACCCCAACTAGGAGACCACGAGACTCACATCATCTGGGTCCCCAGCAGAACCTCTGGCCCACTGAAACTCTACAAACATTTGATCATCAACAGGACAACAACAGAGACCCAACCCACTTCGGGAGACAACAACGTCCACGTCACGTGAGTCCTCAAAACAATTCAGAGCCCACGTCAACACCCAATTCGTCTAATGATGAACTTTTCCTCTTTAAAGTCAGAACTTTGCACAGAATGCTAAAAGCTAAACACCACTTTAAACATGTGTCAGATGAAAATAGCCCCCCTCCTGCTATTCAACGCATTTCTGATCATCTAGAGACAGTTATAAAACCTGCTAACCCCTCCCCAGATACTAATGAACTGATCTCCAAGAATGCTAAAAATTGGACCAAAAATACCATGTGTATTTTAAAACAACACTACGAAGAACAGATCACTAATGAGACAGAATTTCTCTTTAACGTTGGTGGGGATTGGGAGACCCCTTTAATAACTGCAACCAAGTGGGCGAAACGAAATTTGGGCAAACGTTTTTCTCTACGAACTGTAGAAGAAATTAAAGAGCTACTACGTAACTACGAAGCGACGCGAGCATCCAGGGCCCCAACGCCGTCGCAAACCGATGACGTAACGCCCACACAAAGACTCGATCTGACACAAAATCTAGAAAATTCACCTACGGCAGCGGCTCCTTCTGAACCCACTGGTAGCCCTGCTGCATCTGGGCCTTCACTGGACAGTCAGGAACCACAACAGTCAATTGTTAGCATCAATGCTAACGTAAACAACTCACCCCAGCCAGTGACGCAACGTGCCCCCACCCCTCCTCCGCCCCAACACAGACCTACCGTCACTGCTGTGGGAACAGTGACTGATCCAATCCCACCATCCAGGTCTCCCTCTGGATCAGAGACTGGGGACGCCGGCCTGCACGCAGGTCCTACACACGATCTGCAGCAGTCATGGTCTGCACTTCCTCAACGAAAGAAGCGAAAAACAGAGGGAGACTCCGCCCACCTGTTGACGAACACCAGCGGGGCTGGGCCGACTACGCCTGAGGCTCCGCCCCCCACACTTCCACAGATGCAAACACAGACCACAATCGAAGAGGATATAATCTGCATAGGTGACCTGAATCAACCTGATTTGGGACCTTCTTCACCTCAGCCACACACTACTCGAGTGAAACCACCTAACAAACTCACCTTGCAACGTAGACTGAAAACCAGCACGCAGAGAAGAATTGTCTTTTCAAACCAGGTTGCTCCTTCACGCACTAAAATCAATTCTACATCCAGCATCGTTCCTCCTAACACCAAGGTAACATCCTCATGTGTATTACACAAGAGCACTTTGAATAAAACACGGGACTGGTCCATTGACAAATTAAACAAAAAATGGGTCATCTTGGGGGACTCTAACATTAAAAAGTTTGGTGAAAATGACCAATCTGATCTTGAAATACACAGTTTTCCTGGTGCAAAGTGGAGGCATCTGTACACCCTCTTCCTAAAGGTCGAGCCTATGCCTCAGGTGGAATGTTTAATTATCTCAGTGGGCATCAACAACAGACAACAGAGAGATAAAAACTCTCTGGTTAATGAGGTGAAACTGTCTCTTAAAATGATCAAAAGCAAATGTCCTAATGCTACGGTCTGGGTACCTGTAATCAACTTCTCTAAACAATTACAAAAGAGAGAAATGGTGATGTTGAACCACCTGAATGGGTTCATAGCCAAGCTTGACTTCTGTATTCCTCCTCTCAAGGACAATCTCTTTAGGGTTAAGAAGGACCAAGTTCATTGGACAAAAGGTACAGCCGTTCAAATGTTTTGCCATTGGTTTGACCATTGGTATAAATCTGTAAAAAACTAGTTTGCCCCAAAAACTCAATCAAAGTGGGGCTTAGAAATTGTAAATCTATAAATCAAAATGTTTACAACCTATCAAAACATTTGAGTCTAAGTAAAGAACAAAGTTCCCTATTGAGTAAAGGTCTTACTTTCATTCCAACTCGAGGCACAACTAAGGACAAAACTAGGATTTTTCAGACGAGATGCGACCTTCAGAAGTACCACAGGAGGATTAAATTAGCCGTTTATTACCAAGATAAAACTACAGAAGCTCCCCAGAATATTGGTTCTAAATTCACACCTGAATCCAATTGGACACCGCAAGACAATTTACTTCCTCAAGAGGTCAAAACCTTAATTCAAAAAGATCTCAAGTACTTTGATAAATACTATAGAATAAACAAAACAGAACCCAATTTAAGCCAAGAAGAAAACAAGGCCCTTAAGGAGTTAAAAGGAAACAAAAACATTGTCATAAAACCAGCGGATAAAGGGAGTGCTATTGTGATTATGGATCGAGAACAATATGTTTTTGAGGCCAACAGACAGCTGCTCAACAATACCTATTACCAAAAATTAGACCAACCCATTTACAAAGAAACCATCCCCATGATTGGTAAAATTGTCCAGGATTTATACACCAAGAAATTTATCAATGCAAAACAAAAAAACTATCTCATAGGTTCCTCAGAAGCTAGAATTAGAAAATTTTATTTATTACCCAAAATACACAAGGAGCCCTCTAAGTGGACCAAACCGAATGAGATCCCTCCCGGGAGACCCATAGTTTCAGACTGTTCCAGTGAGTCCTATGGCACAGCTGAATTCATTGACCATTTCTTGTTTCCTTTATCTACAATACACACTAGTTATTTGAAAGATACTTATGATTTCATAAATAAAATTAAACACATAAGCCTACCAGAGGAATCAATTTTATTCACCTGTGATGTAGACAGTCTCTATACAAATATTGACATTGATCAAGGTATCAATGCTATTAAAAAGGCATTCCTCAAACATCCTGACAGTCACAGACCAGATAGAGAAATTCTACAACTATTGGAAATCAATTTAAGACGCAATGATTTCCAATTTGATGACCAATTCTTTCTTCAAATTAGAGGTACGGCTATGGGAAAAAGATTTGCCCCAGCCTACGCAAACATTTTCATGGCTGAGTGGGAAACAGATGCACTTAACGCGTGCAGTAAAAAACCACTCCATTATTTTAGATATCTGGATGATATTTGGGGCGTTTGGACCTACTCACAGGCTGACTTTGATGAATTCCTCAAAGAACTCAATGGTTTCAACCCCTCAATCCAGCTGAAGTCCACCATCAGCCTCACTGCGGTGGATTTTCTGGATACTACAACTTATAAGGGTGACACATTCAAGACCACAAAGAAATTGGACATTAAGGTTTATTTCAAACCGACAGACACACACGCACTACTATATAAAACAAGTTTCCACCCAAAGCACACTTATGCGGGTCTAATTAAATCACAACTCCTCAGATTCCACAGAATATGCACCCAAAATAAGGACTTTGAGGAGGCAGTGAGGATCCTGTTCGCAGCCCTCTCCGAGCGTGGCTACTCCCGGTCATTTCTCAGAGCGTGTAGGAGTTCATTCCTGCAGACCAAACCGCGGGATCCTTCCCCCATGATTCCTCTGATCACCACCTACTCGTCCTCAGCTAACCAACTCATCTGTAACGTAAAACAAAATTTCAACAAATTACAAACTGATCATTCTTTACTTCCAAACTACAGGATTATTGCAGCCTACAAAAGGAACAAAAATCTGAAAGATCTCCTGGTGCGCGCAGAGTTAAAACCTTTAAAACAGAAGAAAACTAATGATAAAAGCCAGTTCTTCAAACAAGTACACTGGATACAGAGCAGGTCTGACAAGACCGTGTTCCAATTAGAAAAAACCGGAAACCCCAAGTCTGAAAATTGTGTATACTTAATAACTTGTAAAGTTTGTAAAATCCAGTATGTGGGTGAAACAGGTAACACCATTCTGCAACGTTTTACCCAACATAGATACAACATAAACAAGAACAAAAATACACACTTACCACTTGTGCAACATTTTATTGGACACGGATGGCAGGCGGTCACAGCCACAGTGCTGGAATCTAACCTCACGTGGTCCACAGCTCAAAGACGGAGAGCTGAAAAGATATGGATAACCAGACTTAAAACTAACATTCCTCATGGGCTGAATGAGAGGTGGGACTCTGGTGGTTGCTCAAGTTAGATGTGCCAGTGCATTTGGAGATCCTTTGCCTCTGGGGGCGGGATCTCTGACACGTGAAAAGTCTGCGGCCTGCGGCCGCAGACTTTCCACTATCTTAAACCTAACCGAGCCAGTGCCTTCTTATAGAGTCCAGCCTTCAGTTCCTGCCTCTCTTGTGGCCCCAACATCATTATTATAAAACCTATTCCATTGAGTTGTTCCTAAAACTTAACCAAACCTAGCCCAGATTCAAATTAAACACAATTTCATCAACTATAGAGGCCTAACCAGAATACCAAACCCTAAGCTTAACCAATTTTTTACCTGAACTATTTTTAGATATGCCCTAAACTTAACCCATTTTTTTTAAAAACAAAGCCTAATTTTTCTTTCCTAAACCTAACCATTCTAAAAAACCACCAGAATCTAATGGTTTTATCTGAACCCAAACAGGGAACTTCCTTTTAATTTATTTTACTTTTTCATGACTTATTTTATCCACAAGATGGCAGCATTGTTCTACAGTAGACTCTTTGGTCTTCTAAATCAACTCCATCTAATGAAATTTTTTTTGGAATAGAAACAATTCAGGGTTATAAGTTAACACAACCCATTTTAATCCAAAGTAAACAAAAAAATAATTAAATGTATGGCCTAATCTGGATAACAAACCCTAAGCTTAACCAATTTTTTAACCTGAACCATTTTTAGGTATGCCCTAAACCTAACCTTCTAAAAACTAAGCCTATTTTTCCTTCCTAACCTTAAACCTTTTTTTAAAAAAAACACCAGAACTTAAAGGTTTACTAAACCCAAACATGGGATTTTCCTTCTCATTTTTATTTTTCTCTTCATTTTATTTTACATTGTAATTACTCACTTTGTCCTCAAGATGGCAATGTTGCTCTACACTAGACTCCTGGGTCTTCTAAACCCACTCCATCAGATGACCTGGTTTTTGAAAAGAAATAATTCAGAATTATAAGAAAGCACAACAATACTGTAACAATTTTGAAAAAAACTGCTTTCTGTCATTTAAAAGGTGTTCCCAAACCAATCCTGACTCAACTGTTTTACATCCTAACTCTAATTTTCTTTTTTATCTTCATTGGTTATTTAACACTGAATATGCTCTTTGTACTTGAATTGGTGGGATAAATGAAAATGTTTTTGTTCCTGAAAAAAAACCCTTTTCAAGTAACAGATCTAAATGATGCTATATCCCACAGGTGTGTTCCAACTGATACTTGACCACACCCCTGGTACGTAATTGGCCCGTTCAAAGCATTAGAAGCCAATCAGGGCACTGCTCCTAGTTCAAAGCCAAAATTTGAAATTTTTCACTATAAATACTGGTTTAACTGTTCAACTCATTCAGACAGCATTTTGAACCTGAAGAAGGCAAAATCTATTGCCGAAACGTTGTTCTTTAAATGCTGTATTGTATATTTTGTAAATAGTTTTCATTAAAAAAAGCCATAAGGCAAAAAAGCAAGCTACAGTTTCATCTTTTTTTGCATTTTTTCTACAATTTTGCAACTTTGAGCAGTTTACAGACATTTACTTGCTCAGCTCTATTTTAAATATTTTTGAAAAAAATGCCTTACCAACACGAAGATTCGTGGTCCACGGTCCATTACAAGGGCGGGAGAAGACGACTCCAAAAACAGGACCAGCCGTACAGAAGCCCCCTGAGGGATGAGAGAGAGAGTCGGGGCCGTCCAAACTCCAGGCCTGGACGTAGAACTTATGCCTCGGTGACTCGTGGACGCCCATCCAGAAGCTGGCAGGCCCGAGATGACAGGGCAAGGGACAGAGGCCGGTCCCGTCCCGTCGAGGACTCTTCACAGAGGTACCGAGAGGACCACCACGGACACTACAGAGAGAGCACAAACACGTATCCAGTTAGAAGACAACAGCACCAACGCTATGTGAGTCCTGAGCAGAACTACCGGCCTACTGAGGCACTCCATCGATCTGAGGACCAGGACCACAGGGACTACAGAGATCCAGCTCCACCCAGAACACCACGACATCCACGCCGTAGGAACTTTCAGAGAACTTTCTGGCCTGCTGAAACACACCACTCATCTCATGGTCGAGATCACAGGTACAGCAGAGATGCAGCCCCGCCCAGACGTCCACGCCGTGAGAGTCCTCGGAGGGACTTCTGGCCTGCTGAGGCCCACCCACCTCAGGATCGAGACTACAGGGACAACAGAGATGCAGCCCCACCCAGACGTCCACGCCGTGAGAGTCCTCGGAGGGACTTCTGGCCTGCTGAGGCCCACCCACCTCAGGATCGAGACTACAGGGACAACAGAGATGCAGCCCCACCCAGACGTCCACGCCGTGAGAGTCCTCGGAGGGACTTCTGGCCTGCTGAGGCCCACCCACCTCAGGATCGAGACTACAGGGACAACAGAGATGCAGCCCCACCCAGACGTCCACGCCGTGAGAGTCCTCGGAGGGACTTCTGGCCTGCTGAGGCCCACCCACCTCAGGATCGAGACTACAGGGACAACGGAGACTCATCCCCACCCAGACGTCCACGTCGTGGGAGTCCTCGGAGGGACTTCTGGCCTGCTGAGGCCCACCCACCTCAGGATCGAGATCGCAGGTGCAGTGGAGATGCGGCCCCACCCAGACGTCCCTAACCCTAACCCTAACCCTAACCCTAACCCAAACATTTGATCATCAACAGGACAACAACAGAGACCCAACCCACTTCGGGAGACAACAACGTCCACGTCACGTGAGTCCTCAAAACAATTCAGAGCCCACGTCAACACCCAATTCGTCTAATGATGAACTTTTCCTCTTTAAAGTCAGAACTTTGCACAGAATGCTAAAAGCTAAACACCACTTTAAACATGTGTCAGATGAAAATAGCCCCCCTCCTGCTATTCAACGCATTTCTGATCATCTAGAGACAGTTATAAAACCTGCTAACCCCTCCCCAGATACTAATGAACTGATCTCCAAGAATGCTAAAAATTGGACCAAAAATACCATGTGTATTTTAAAACAACACTACGAAGAACAGATCACTAATGAGACAGAATTTCTCTTTAACGTTGGTGGGGATTGGGAGACCCCTTTAATAACTGCAACCAAGTGGGCGAAACGAAATTTGGGCAAACGTTTTTCTCTACGAACTGTAGAAGAAATTAAAGAGCTACTACGTAACTACGAAGCGACGCGAGCATCCAGGGCCCCAACGCCGTCGCAAACCGATGACGTAACGCCCACACAAAGACTCGATCTGACACAAAATCTAGAAAATTCACCTACGGCAGCGGCTCCTTCTGAACCCACTGGTAGCCCTGCTGCATCTGGGCCTTCACTGGACAGTCAGGAACCACAACAGTCAATTGTTAGCATCAATGCTAACGTAAACAACTCACCCCAGCCAGTGACGCAACGTGCCCCCACCCCTCCTCCGCCCCAACACAGACCTACCGTCACTGCTGTGGGAACAGTGACTGATCCAATCCCACCATCCAGGTCTCCCTCTGGATCAGAGACTGGGGACGCCGGCCTGCACGCAGGTCCTCCACACGATCTGCAGCAGTCATGGTCTGCACTTCCTCAACGAAAGAAGCGAAAAACAGAGGGAGACTCCGCCCACCTGTTGACGAACACCAGCGGGGCTGGGCCGACTACGCCTGAGGCTCCGCCCCCCA
>JBBPBX010076278.1:0-11579 GCA_038048925.1 Garcialebias charrua | reverse complement strand
CAGTTAACACTAAACTGATTTGTACAAAGGGTTTATTAGGTTGTGTAATAAAAACCAGAGCACTACGTCTGTAGCATCTTAGCTAGCCTGTCTGTATTATGCAATGCTAGCTTAGCGCTACTTTTTGTTGTGCCATGCTCTCTAAAATAGTTACTGGATGTTGTGTTGTCAAATGTTTACCTATGTAGGTAAATTTAGATGTTTAACAACATGTTAAAATACACCAGAATGCAGGAAATAGAATCTACTTCATTCAAAATTTTCTGGGGGAGGACCCCCAGAAACCCCACCAGAATGTATGCTTCTACACCAATGGCCACCACATTGTTCAAGCCAAGAGCCATTGTCAGCACTGGGGGGGCTAAGCACCCCTAAAGGTCAGATTCTAGAATCGCCCCTGGTGAAGAATGAAACAACTGTTGTAGTTTGGGGTCAGTTTTCACAATTATTTGCAACGCACCGATGGTTTCTCCTGCAGGCTCTTCGTGCTCAAGCTCTAACATTTTATTACTTAGTTCACAATCCTTTGTTTGGCACCGATGACGTTACGCCTCAGAGTGATCACGGAAAATACAGAAGAGACTAAAGTAACTCTTATGTTATTTTAATATTGATTTAAAGCAAATGTGAATTGTTTAAAATGCAAGACCCTGAAAACAAATACCTCTTATGGCTTTTCTTTTGATTCATGTTGACTTCAGAACACACCTTTGAATAAGTGTTTACACACGCGACATTGCTTTGACCACATATACACACATTTAACGTCAATCACAGCCGTCACACATTCTGAGGAGGCGGGAAATATAGTTTCAGCGTGGATGTAAAAAAAAAATCAGTAAACTGGAATTGAGGAATTTCATCCAGTCTCCGTTCAAACATGTCACATGTTCCTTATTAGACAACGGACCATTGAAGGTTTGGTATGTTGCTCTTATGTATCATCCTGAAGTGTCAGTCAGTCACTGCAGCTCCCATGGTGCCACTATGGCAGACGAGCATACCTATGTCAAGCAGCATCTATATATCCATGCAGCTACAGCAACACCTTGGCGATGGCATGTGGCCCTTATGCCAGAAGACATTTTATAATTAGGGTATCCAGACAAAAATGTGGATTCAGTAGCACCTGACATATGGCTGCCAGTGTTACCTGTTAGACTTCTGCAGAAGCTCTAATGGACTCCCATCGCTCCTGAAGCTGTGCAGGCTGTCTGCTGGCTTTTTTTTTGTCTCTCTCCCATCTTGTTTTCGTCTTGTTAAACTTTTTTTAAAAAAGCAGACATTATTGTCTAAAACACAAACCTGCATATTTTATCAGGTGAGAGACTCATCTGTTACCTGTACCACAATATCGTAATTATTAAAATGCAGCATAACTCATGCAGGTTTGGTCATTTAAACCACCAAATTGGGACTCACAAGGTCTCGAAGGGAATAGACAACAATAGTGATGTCCTGTCAGCCTGGGATGATCATTACTCTGCACTGTTGGATTGGCACTTTAAAATAGTTTGTGGGGGTAAAAAAATGGAATATGAACATGACAGTTTCCAATGCATCCTAATAATCAGGACCTGAGAATAACCCTTCCTCCTTCGCAGTGACGTTAACAGCTGGTTGAAACTCTCAGACAATCCTAAAGGCTGCTAAGGGCTAAAAAGTGTGCATTTTCTTGCAGTTTATTTCCAGTTTTATCCATGTATGTGTTGCAAAAACAAACAGAAAAAAAGGTCTCTGGGCATTGAGGTTGGCGGTCACCGGCCTGCAGCAGCACTTAGGGGAATCACTGATTCCTTAAACCTGCCCAAAGATAACTGAGAATTAACATATCTGGTTAATTACTTTTATCAGTCAACGCTCGTTTATCAACCTCATGTCTAAATTGGTTTCTGTCAAGGTAAATTGATTTTATTTGCACTCTGACCTTCCATGCTTTCCTTTTGTTCTCCGGGTCTTTATTGCTTCACATGACCTGAGCAAACATGTCAGTTTTTGGGAAATCTGTATCATTACATTGATTTTTAACATCCTATCAGACGAGCATCTCTTCTTTTGTCCATGTCCAAATGTTATGTTATATGACGGGTTTTTCAAAACCATCATATTTTGGCTTACATATTAAATTAACTAGAGAATTTGCATTTCCTGCGAAAATGCAGTGTGAATGCTTGTTGCTGAACAAGTTGCTGAAAAACTGCTGAAATTAGCTAAAAACATGCTGAAAAGTAGCTGAAAAGGCAGAAAGAAGCTTAGACTACCAGAAAAAAAGAACAAACTGAAATGAGATAAAAATGTGGAATTAGCTGAAAAAAAAAACACAACTAAATTTTACACAAAACAGCAAAAAAGTAGTTGAAATAGCAGAAAAAATTAAACTAGTAGAAAAAGCTGAAAGGAACATAATAAGCTGAAATGAGAAGAAAGAAGTTAATTAGGCTGAAAGCAGCAAAAATTACCACAAAAAAACTTGAATTTATCTGAAAACAGCTGAACTTAGCCAAAGAATGATAGCTGAAAAGGTTGAATAAGCTTAAAGCTGGGGTATGTAAGATTGTAATGTAGTCTGTAACTTTTCAAACAATATATTTTTAACATATTTCTTCACTCTGTCACTATCTACTGACAAACTGATGTTAGACAAAGTAATCTCTGAAAAAAACTATAGTCCCCTTGCTTCTCTATCAGCATTTATAAAAACACTAAAAACACAGAGTGACCAGGACAATGACAGCCAATAAAAACAGAGTTTGTAACCAGCCAATTAAAAACAGAGCTTGAATTTGAATCAGCCAATAAAAACAGAGCTTGAATTTGAATCTCAGCAGAGCCTCCCCCTCAGAGCCATATATGGCTCTGAGGGGGAGGGATCAGAATGCTTTGCCTGTTGAAAATTTTTCTAAGTTCTGCACTCTACAGAAAGTTACACATAGCACCTTTAAATTAACATAAGAAAGCAGAAATAACACATGTTTGCCCAATTAGGCTGAAAGAAGCTGAAATGGTTCTCATCTTACATTTGAATCTCATATTATATATTATATACAAATACAAATATAAACCAGCTTAAAAAATGATTTAAAAAGGAGATTATTTCAAAATATGTTCTATAAGATGAGTGTTTTAAAGTCTATAAATGCTATTGATGATATAAATAGTGTTTAAATAATTGTATATCTTTAAATATGATGTAAAGTGGAAACAAGCTGTCTCGTTTTGGTATTTTGACAGTTACGTACTTGATTATAAATTGATGAGTATGAAAGGGGCAGGACATTATCCACCTTATTCCTAGCCCCTGCACGAATTGTGTGTACGACTTCCGCCGGAAGTCAGAACCGGCACTTTTTTTTACATGCTAGCAACGCGCTAATCAGTTTTCGTCAGAGGTTTTAGGTCATAAAATGTGTGGGAACACGAATGATCACAACTCAAATGTGGAGATATTGTTTTACCGCTACCTACAGCTATTGAGGGGTGGGAGGACGACTTGAAGAAGTGGCCAGAAATAACGTACACTAGCATACTTAGCTACTAGCATACTTAGCTACTTTGTTGACTGTTGCTTCAGATGGTGAAGCGATGAGCAATCTGAAAAGCTCTGAAGCTTATTAGTATCTTCACAGTAACAAGGTTGGTCCTGTTATGTTAAGAGAGGTCGGACACTTTCTTATTAACCTTAAGGCAAACACAGAGTCCAGTCTAAGCCTTAAAAATCCACATCACCAGGTCCAGCTAACAACGATGTGCCTTGAACTTTTGAGCTGCAACATGGTTATCTGGACACCAACTGAGCACCTAGAGCTTGACATTTCTTTTGACAAAGACTTCACAGATTCACAAATGAAGCACCTTGAGAACTTTTTACTTTTCACACATGCTTCCAACATTAGTTGATGAATTTGTTGCAAAGAAAATTCATCTCTGCCCAGAATACCTGGATCTCTTAAAAATACAGCAAATGAAAACAAACAATGAAATAGACAGGAAACTATCTTTAAAAACTTGATAATGAAAAAAGTGACATTTAGATAGAAACAGTAGTTTATTGCAAAGAAAATTCATCTCTGCCCAAAATACCTGGATCTCTTAAAAATACAATAAACGAAAACAAATAATGAAATAGACAGGAAATGATCTTTAAAAACCCGATAATGAAAAAAGTGACATTTAGATAGAAACAGTAGTTTAATCCAAAATTAACTGATATATTGCACACAAAAAACTAACCTTGTAAGAAGGTTAACAGTCAACTATTGTACATAACAAATGAATCATTTTAGCAAATACTTTTCTAATGTACGGTACAGGGGCGGAGTGGGACAACTTTTCAGCCCGGGAGTTTAATGGCCAAGAGTGGCCCATTTTTTCACATTTTAAAAATATTTGGCAAAAATGTAGCCTATAATATTTTTTTAATTGCAATACAATCAACAACTTTTTTTTGGTTATAATTTTTAGTTACATTTTGTTACAATTCAGCAAATCAGGTGGGAAAAAAACTAAATTAGTTGACTTAAAAAACAGAAAATGATAAGTCAATTCTTTGTTGCTCTTTCCATATCAGACTCAAAGATTACTGAAAAACTCAAAACGTAATTTTGTTGGCTTGAACGTTGGCCAGCTGTCATGAGAAGTTTGCACTAAATACAGTGACAAAAAGATAAACCATAAAACTATTTTACATTCAAAATATTAAATTTGAGGCCAGATAAAATGTCAATGAGACCAGATTTGGCCCATGGGCCTCGAGTTTGACATGTGATCTACAGCATCAGTAAGCGCCTAAGAAGTGCACTAGTTTCTGCCACCATATGTGTTACTTTGTCATTGTCAATGGACATAAGAAGTTCTTTCTCTGTGGACATCAGCATAAATGCCTCCAAATGCTCCTGGTTAAGTGTGCTTCATAGTCTATTCTTGATGAACTTGAGAGTAGAGAAGCTTTCACATGCAACATGAGACAACAAATATTTGTATGCCAGCCCTATATAGGCATCTGTGAAAAGGTTATACTGTGTCAATATAAGGTAAACACAGATAACACAGTTTCTGCAAGAAGAACAAGCCCTGCTTTCAAGTTCAATCTCTGGTTCAACCCTGTTCCATCTCAGTACCATCTTGACAGTGGACTCTTCCAGAGGGGACTTTTTCAGCCTATCCCAAGACTGGACAGCTCTGTGTGTGTAAAGTACTCACTGTGGCTCTCTCATCAAATCTAAGCAGATTTTTGCTTGTTGCTTGAAGTGCTGAGCTCTTGAGTCCTTTAAGCCTCATCTCTGAAAAGTTTTTAGGGTCAAGACAAGCAAAATCAGAGACAAGTTTGGCATTGGTTGCAATATGCATATGCATGAGTTTATTTTTATTTGTCTATTAAATGTGTTGCTTTAACATTTTTCTGTATCCTGTTTTCACTTCACCTCATGCATTTATGCCTCATTACGTAAATAAGGACTTGTGTGGAAAATTAAAAAAAATAATTACATTTAATTACATAACACAAGTCATCTAAGAGTAAAAGTAAAAACAAAAAATAGGCCTACCGGTATTTTAAGCACAGTAAAATGTAAAATTATGAATTAAAATATATAATTTGTTGGAACTAAGCTGGAAAAAAAACATGATGGTCAATTAATTTTTAAAACATGAGATAAAGTTCTAAAAAAGCTAAGTCTGGTCCTCTGGACATTCAAGAAACAAAACAAAACAAAGCAAAAAATGTCCAGAGGACCAGACTTAGCTTTTTTAGATTTTTCTACCTGGATTATTGAGCATGCATCAGGGTATGAGATAAAGTTCTCTTTTAATTTAAATTGTCCTTTGACGTTTATTTATTTATTGGTCAATTTATATATTTCTGCTTTTATTTCTAATTAGGCTCAGGCTGTCAGTTTAGGTCCCACTTGACTTTCATGCATGTTTAGTGACATAGTACAACGTTGTGACATTAGCTTAATTTATTATGCTAGTTTTTAATTTATATTACCTGTTGCTTCTTCTGTCTCTTTGAAAAAATGTCTGTAAGCTTTGCACATTTGGCAGCTTCCTCCTGTAACGCCTTTCTTTTCTTCAACCTGACTTTTTCAGCTCCACCTGCCTCTTCCTATCCATTTTTATTGCTAATTAGCAGTTTGGACTCCGCGCTGCTCCATCAGCTGATGTTTTGGAAAATACGTGCTTCGCTGCTGGGTTGGACTCAACCAACGGTGAACTTTCAGGGGTGTTTTTTATCAAATGGTAGCTCCCAAGCTGCCGGCCCAGTGCGGCGCAGTCTCTTAAAGGGATCAGCGCTTTAAGAGGCTGCAGGCTGCAGTCTCTTAAAGTGATCAGCGCTCCCTCCCTTTAAGAGCCTGCAGCCTGCAGCCTAAAGTCAGGGACAAGTCAATTTTGAGCAGATTCATTCAACCGTCATCATTTTCCCCGTGCGCCTATCGGCCCATTCATGACGCGGCCCATCGGGAAAACTCCCGAATCTCCCGATGGCCACTCCGCCCTTGGTACGGTAATATAGTTAACATTTCTTCCTTTAAAAAATCATGTTAAGAGTTGTGTTACGTTTACAGCAAGTACCGTACACCAGTACTGTACATGTTTGAGATTTTTTTTTACATTTAATGTCTTCTCACTTGAAATAAGCTGGCATCCTTTGCGTGTGAATGCTGTAATGATTAGATTGACACCACGCTCTTCCAGCAGGCCCCTCCTCACTGTAAACCACGATCACCCATCACCTCATCTCCAGCACGCAGACAGTCCAGAAACCCAGAGTTCTGTGTTATATACCTGTCACTGCATTTACCACCATAAGCATCTGAGATAAACATGATTAGTCCGGAGGGAGAAACTGCCAATAAATATTTCACAGTGTTATTTGCAAAGTAGTGACTGTATGATTCACTTCTAGTTTTTAGCTTTCTGCAAAACTGTCTATGTGCAGTTGATGACAGGTTGTGTTTGAAAAGTGCTCTTTAAAAGCTGTTGGCAATGTTGCTGTAATTGTTTCATGGGGCAACCATAGAATAAGGTCCTTGGTTTGTTCTGACATTATGTCAATCCACATTCCAACAGTCTTACTGACCTGACCCTGTGAGATTTTGAACCGCCGTGCTAAATCAGCAATGACAAAGTTCTGTCTTAGCTTCATCAAAGTAATTAGAATTTGGTCCACCACAGGCATTGTTGAGGAAGCCGGAGCAAATGGCTTAAGGCAAAACACAAGTGTATGAAACTCAGCGAGTGGGATCCCTGTGTACAAAAGAGAGTCCTCATCAGTCTGCAAAATACTGTCAGCAGCAGAATAAGGTATTGCAGGTGATGATGCACTCATGCTGCATGTGACTGTGGGCCTTTTGGAATAAGAGTGGCCCTCCATCCCTGGGCATGACCACTGTGTTTGGGCATCAACAGAGGTTGTTGGTGGTGTTGAGCACAGCTCCACATTCTCGTCAAGCCCATCTGAAATTAAATAATAATAATAATAATAATTAATTCAATTTATAACGCACTTTTCATTACTGAAAATCTCAAAGTGCTACACATATATTGAATGCTACACACATTCATAAACCGGTGGCGGCAGACTACCATGCAAGGTGCTTTCCAGTCCTACCGGGAGCAACTCAGGGTTAAGTGTCTTGCCCAAGGACACAACGACACATGGTGCGGGTCCCGGGAGTCGAACCGCCAACTTTCCGATCGGGAGACGACTGCCCTTACCACTACGCCACGGCCGCCCGTATATAGTGAGTGAGAGGCAATAGATGTGTGTGTGAGAGAGGAAAATAGTTTAAGTCCTACACGGCCCCTCATATTTTGGGGTGGTCTTTTCAAGTTTAAAATTTTAAGCCAATCTCTCTTTGTTTCATCATCTGTTGGTAGGCGATGAAAACGGTACCGCTTATCACAGGAACGTTCCCTTTTTGTTTTCGGAGCATGTTCAACACACACTACTTGCAGCCACAAATTCAGCTTCGTCTGATTATTCGTACAGCCACGAACAGCGCAACAGGTACCCGAGCTCCGCAAGGACATCTTCGCGACAATATTAGCTCGAAATAACAGAAAACAGAACTTTAACGACGCATACAGATTAGCAAGTAAACAACGAAGGAGCCAGTGCAGAACTTCTACTTCCGGTGAGAAACGGAAGTAAGTCCCATAATCGCTTCTACAGTGACCCCCCCAGGAATAAGGTGGATAAGATATTGTATCTTCTACCTGCTCCTTTTCAAACAGAAAACATAAAATTTGCATGTCACTTGGGCATAATTATTTGTATTAACTTTTATTTTTTTGTTGTGTTATCCTATTTTATTTATTTTTCTTTCTTGATTGTCTTTTCTGTCTGTTCGAAATAAATAAGATAAATAAAAAAATGTTAAAAACCTTTGCAAGACTTAATCAATCCCAAAAACATCTCCAAACTCCGTCCATTGCTCTCCTTTTCCCATGCTGATAATGTGTCCATGCATTCATTTCCTCAAGACTGCACTATACTGCGATGCACTTTTTTACAGCATTCCTTCCAAGCATTTTCAAAAATGTCAGTATGTACAGAAGAGTGCAGCCAGAATTCTGATGAAGCAAAGGAAACATGACCACAACAATCCTTAAATCCCTCCACTGGCTGCCCATTTCACTACGCACTGAATACTGTACAAGGTTTACTTACTCTCCCACCAGTCCATTCACGGCACTGCTCACTGCTCAGACATCAACACGGTCCCTCCGCTCCACAAATTCCTACCAGCTCTGCCCTCCCCGGACAAAACTGCACGATGGGTGACAGGGCCTTTTGCTCTGCTGCTCCTAATCTGTGGAACAACCTCCCCGACCATCTAAGGCAGGGGTGTCAAACTCACTTACAAAAGGGGCCAAAATTTAAATATTTTTCAAACTAAGGCCAGTTTCAGAATCTAAATTAACTCAAGTTAAATATTCAACATCTTTTCTTGGTTGCAGGTTCCTCAACAAGAGTTTCATTTGTCTCATTTGAAGTTTTCTGTTGCATTTTTTACATCTTAATAAAAGATTACTGAAAAAAAAAGTGATAAAAGTATTTTACATTTAAAATAACATCTTGGAGGCTAGATAAGATGTTAAGAAGGGCCACATTTGGCCCCCGGGCCTTGAATTAGACACTTATGATCTAAGGATACCCCAGACAACATAAAGTTTTAAGAAAGGACTGAAGACCTTCTTATTTAGAATATTTTATAGTATTTAAAAGTTATTTTTAATCCTGCTGTTTTTAGTATTTATTTGTTTTTTGTCTTTGTTTTTAGTCCATGTTTTGTTCTCTCTGGATATTTTATATTGTAGCACTTTGAGATTGTAAAATGTAAAGTGCAGTACAAATTGAAATTTTTAATATTATTAAATGAGCACAAAAAATGGAAATTAGGTAGCTGTAATTAGGAAAAACAGCTGAAAAGTAGCAAAAAGAGCAGAAAGAAGCTGAAATTACAAGAAGCAAGTGGAGAGAGCACATTTTTGCTGAATTAGGCTTAAAAAGTTGAACTGAGCGCAAAAATGTGGAATAAATGAAAATGCTTAAATTAGCATAAAACAGCTAGCTGAAATTGGAGGGAAAAAACCTGAAACTTGCAGAAATAAGCTGAAAGGAGCACAACAAGCTGAAATTAGCTGACTGAAGTTAGAAGATTCAATTAAATTCAGTTTATTTATATATAGCACCAAGACACAACAGAAGTCATCTCAGGGCACTGAACAGAACTTTGTATACAAAAAATAATAATTGAACATTATTTATCTGAGGAGCAGACTGCTTTGAGTTTGACTCCATCACAGACTCTCATCTTGAGCAAGATGAAGGCGACAGTGGAAAGGAAAAACTTCTTCATGAGGAAGAAACCTTTAGCAGAACCAGTCAGGATGAGTGGTAATCTGCTTCGGTCGGATGTGTTTGAGAGGAACAGGAAGGAGGAACAGATAAACAATGGCAGGTCAAGAATCACATGTTAAGATAGAAATAATATCAATAAATACAATTCAGTTTTAGCAAATCATTTAAGGAAATTATGTCAATTTGTCCTCCTAGTCTAAGCTTATGACAGCATAACAAGCCAACCCTAATAGGATTTATCAAAAAGGAAAGTCTTAAGGCCAGTCTTAAAACAGGACAATGGGTCAGCCTCATGGACAGAATCTGGAAGAGGAGCCTGATAACTGAAAGAGCTTCCTCCCATTCTGCCTGTGTAAACTGTAGGAACCACAAGTGAGTCTGCAGAAGAAGCACAGCAATGTTGTAGTTTGCAGAAAGGAACTGAAAAGAGCCCAAAATACTGTAGCTGAAAAACAGCTGAAAGTTGAAAGCTGAAAAGCTGAAAGCTGAAAAACTCTACATCAATGGCTCTCATGGAATTAATGGAACAAATAACTACTGCTGTCGATCAAAAACAATATTGTATCAGTATTTTTGTTGATTTAAAAAAAGCATTTGATACTATTGATCACACCATTCTCCTAGAAAAGCTGAACAAATATGGTATTAGAGGACCAGCATTACAGTGGGTATCTAGCTACTTGAAAGATAGGAAACAATTTGTACAAATAAATGATGTAAGATCTGACCTCTGTAATATCACATGTGGAGTTCCCCAAGGCTCTGTACTTGGACCAAAGCTATTTATTTTATATGTGAATGACTTGGTAAATGTGTCAGGACTCCTTAAATGTGTACTTTTTGCTGATGATACCACATTTTTCTGTTTAGGTGAAGATATAGAACAAATGTTGGAATTGATAAAGACAGAATTTGTCAAGATACAAACTTGGTTTAAAATAAATAAATTATCATTAAATCTAGAAAAAACTAATTACATGATATTCAGTAATAAAAAGAAAACTGTTGATGTTCCACTCAAAATTGAGGGTGTTGAGATTTGTAGAGTGAGTGAGGTGAAGTTTTTGGGTGTTATCATTGATGACAAACTGACATGGAAACAACACATAAATTCTGTAAGAATAAAAATAGCTAAATCGATTGCAGTACTATACAAGGTCAGAGACCTATTGAATGATAAAGCTCTGTATTTGTTGTATAACACAATCATTGTTCCACACTTAATCTATTGTATTGATGTTTGGGGGAATGCGTGTAAAACAATCACAAAGCCTATTTTTGTATTACAGAAAAGAGCTGTAAGAATTATCACTAGAAAACATTACCGTCATCCATCAAGTACATTATTTTATCAACTGAAGTTATTGAAGTTCCATGATTTGGTAGACTATAATATTTTATCAGTTATGTATAGGGCTCAAAATAATGCATTACCTTTAAATATCCAAATGCATTTTGTTAAAAGACAAAGTTGTTATAATCTTAAGGGGACAGAGATGTTTGTAAAACCACAATTCAGAACTAGTTTGAAGGGACGTTCTACCTCAATCCAGGGAATTAGATTATGGAATGGCTTGGAGAATGTAGTTAAAAATGCCAAGTCAATGTTTACATTTAAGAAAATGATCAAAACGAATGTGTTAAAAAAATATATGAAATAGCGTAATGTGTATTGTATTAGTTAGAAAATTAGAAAGAGTTAGTCATTTTGTAC
>JBBPBX010076276.1:0-17152 GCA_038048925.1 Garcialebias charrua | reverse complement strand
AACATTTATAAATTAAGGCCTTCGGAGAGCGTACTTTTTTTCTAAGAGGGCCTAGAGCCTTCCAAAGTAAAAAGGTCAAAAGGTCAAGGAAAATGCGTATTGACCCTAAACATACAGGACGCAGTCAGGGTGATACGCTTATCAGGACCTATGAGTTTCAGCTTTTTGCAAGGTTCTTAAGTGGGTCAAGAGGCCTTCCAAAATGACAAGGTCATAAAGTCAGTGCATTTTTGCCCATAACTTCGCGTAGCAAGGTTGTACTAAGATAAGCCATACATTGTCGGAAAGGTCTCGGCAAGCCGGATCTGAAAATGTAAGCCCCGCGAGGATGCATAGTTTCCCTAAGTAGGGAGGGAGTTTTATCAAATCACATTAGTATTTCAATATCACAAAGTATTGACCATGCCCGTCTCGTACCGTTCTATGCCCATGAGCATAGAATGGTCCCACATGGGCACGACCAATACTTTATAATGTGAATACCTATGTGAATGGCTCGTGTCCATCTCGTTCCTTCTGGTGCCCATGACCATGCCCTTCTCGTACCGTTCTATGCCCATGGGTATAGAACTACACCACATGGGCACGGCCAATACTTTTTAATGTGAATACCTATGTGAATGGCTCGTGCCCGTCTCGTGCCTTCTGGTGCCCATGATCGTGCCCCTTTGGTACCACTCTATGCCCATGGGCATAGAACGGCACCACATCGGCATAGCCAATACTTTATAATGTGAATACATATGTGAATGGCTCATGCCTATCTAGTACCTTCTGGTACCCATTACCGTGCCCCTCTGGTACTGTTCTATGCCCATGGGCATATAACGGTACCAGAGGGGCACGGCCAACATGGGCATGGAAAGGCATGAGAAAGACACAGTCAATACTTCGCAAAATGGAAATAGCAATGTGAATTGTATGGCCATCGGCGTCACGTAGGAAGGTTGTACAAATATGGATAACATACCGTTGGAAAGGTTTGCTCAAGGGCAATTCAAAGAGACATGTTTCAACCCTTTGCTACCTTCCTAAGGGTGTCTAGGTGCTTCCAACAAAAAAAGGTCAAAAGGTCAAGGAAAATGCGTATTGACCCCAAACACACAGAACTTAGTCAGGGTGATACGCTAATCAGTACCTGTGAGTTTCAGCCTTTTGCGAGGTTCCTAAGGTGGTCTAGGTCTATCCAAAGTGAAAGGTCATAAGGTCAGGCCAATATATAGATGGCTGTAATTCTTCTTGGAAAGCAACTAGGGACACAATATTTGCAGGGATAGAGAAGGACTCCTAGGTGATGACACCCTAAAAATCTGGAGTAGTTTGATTGTTTCTGGAGGAAGATATAAACATTTATAAATTAAGGCCTTCGGCGGCAACACTTGCAGGTTTATGGCCACAGCTTCGCGTAGGAATGTTGTACAAACATGAGCTTAATACCGTTGGAAAGGTATGCTCAAAGGCAATTCAAAGAGACCTGTTTCAACCGTTTGCCGTTTCTGCCCTGTGTGATTTTCCTAAGCGGGCCTAGAGCCTTCCAAAATCAAAAGGTTAAAAGGTCAAGGAAAATGCGTATTGACCAAAACACACAGGACGCAGTCTGGGTGATACCCTGATCAGGACCTGTGAGGTCAGCTCTTTGCAAGGTTCCTAAGTGGGACAACAGGCCTTCCAAAATGACAAGGTCTTAAGGTCAGTGCATTTTTGCCCATAATTTCGCGTGGGAAGGTCGTACAAAGACGAGCCATACACAGTCGGAAAGGTCTCGGCGAGCCGGATCTGAAAATGTGAGCCCCGCGAGGGTACGTAGTTTTTCCAAGCAAGAAGGGAGTTTTATCAATTCACATTGGTATTTCAATATCACAAAAGGTATTAACCGTGCCGGTCTCGTACCGTTCTATGCCCACGAGCATAGAACGGTCCCACATGGGCACGACCAATACTTTATAATGTGAATACCTATGTGAGTGGCTCGTGCCTGTCTCGTTCCTTCTGGTGCCCATGACCATGCCCTTCTGGTACCGTTCTATGCCCATGGGTATAGAACGACACCACATGGGCATGGCCAATACTTTATAATGTGAATACCTATGTGAGAGGCTCGTGCCCATCTCGTGCCTTCTGGTGCCCATGACCGTGCTCCTTTGGTACCACTCTATGCCCATGGGCATAGAACGGCACCACATCGGCATAGCCAATACTTTATAATGTGAATACATATGTGAATGGCTCATGCTTATCTAGTACCTTCTGGTACCCATTACCATACCCCTTTGGTACCGTTCTATGCCCATGGGCATAGAACGGTACCAGAGGGGCACGGCCACCATGGGCATGGAAAGGCACGAAACGGACACGGTCAATACTTCGCAAAATGGAAATATCAATGTGAATTGTACGGCCTACGGCGTCACGTAGGAAGGTCGTACAAATATGGGTAACATACCGTTGGAAAGGTCTACTCAAGGGCAATTCAAAGAGACATGTTTCAACCCTTTGCTACCTTCCTAAGGGTGTCTAGGTGCTTCCAACTAAAAAAGGTCAAAAGGTCAAGGAAAATACGTATTGACCCCAAACCCCAAAGTGTCCTGACCAACTGCATCACTGTGTGGTTTAGTGCATGCACTGCATCCTGCCACAAGAGCCTCCAGCGCATCATGAAAGCAGCTGAAAAGATCGTCGGCACCTCATTGCCCTCACTGCAGGACATACACAGCAAACGCCTCACTAGGAAAGCCCACCACATGGCAGGTGATCCCACACACCCACTACACAGCCGCTTTAGACTGCTGCCATCAGGGAGGAGACTGAGGAGTCTCCAGGCTCGTACCAGCACACTGAGAGACAGCTCTGTTCATCAGGCAGTCAGAATGCTAAACACTCTGCCTGCTTTGCCCTCCTCCCATTTGAACTGCCTTAACACAAAAAAATTTCTCACACATTACCACACAACAAAGTTTTTAACACTAGACTCTGTGTCATCAAACGGGTTGTTCACTGAACTCTCGGTCATGTGTTCATTCAGTTTGCACTACTCCTCATATTTGCACTAATGTTTGTATTACATTACTGCCTATAGTCATACTACTGTTTACATTCACTGTTTACATTTATTAATACTGTTTACATTTATTACTAATGCTTTACATTTATTACTACCGTTTACATTTACACTACTTTTGTCTACACTACTGCAGATACATATACAGCACTCTCTGACTAGCCTTATCTAAGGATGCCAAATGTGCCTTATGTGCCTTACTTCATATGCCACTTTGCCTCTATACCAACATCAACTACCTCATACATATACTGTGTACATCAACTTATATGCTGCTGTGCCACTCTTTGCAAATGTCAACGCTAGAAAACTTCAGTTTATTTTATAGATTTACGTTTTTATACTTTTCATACTACTGTACTATGCAAAAACTCAGGACAGTATTACACTTTTATTATTTCATTTTATGCTTATGTTCATTGGGTGTTTGGTGTTTCAGTGTTGGTGTAAATTTTCATACTTTTATACTATTATGAAAAAACTCAGGACAGTATTACACTTTTTTACTATTTTATGCTTATGTTTATTAAATGTTTTAGTGTTTAGTGTTTAGATGGTTACTGTTGCACCGAGGGACTGAGAGAAACGCAATTTCGGTCCTGTGTATGTCCTGTACATATCGCAGTACTGACAATAAAGTTGACTTTGACTTTGACTTTGACAAACACACAGAACGCAGTCAGGGTGATACGTTAATCAGTACCTGTGAGTTTCAGCCCTTTGCGAGGTTCCTAAGGCGGTCTAGGTCTATCCAAAGTGAAAGGTCATAAGGTCAGGCCAATATATAGATGGCCGTAATTCTTCGTGGAAAGCAGCTAGGGACACAATATTTTCAGGGATAGAGAAGGACTCCTAGATGATGACACCCTAAAAATCTGTAGTCGTTTGATTGTTTCTAGAGGAAGATATAAACATTTATAAATTAAGGCCTTCGGCCGTAACGCTTGCAGGTTTTGGCCTACAGCTTCACGTAGGAAGGTTGTACAAACATGAGCTTAATACCGTTAGAAAGTTATGCTCAAGGGCAATTCAAAGAGACCTGTTTCAACCATTTGCCGTTTCTACCCTGTGTGATTTTCCTAAGCGGGCCTAGAGCCTTCCAAAATCAAAAGCTTAAAAGGTCAAGGAAAATGCGTATTGACCCAAACACACAGGACGCAGTCAGGGTGATACCCTGATCAGGACCTGTGAGTTTCAGCTCTTTGCAAGGTTCCTAAGTGGGTCAACAGGCCTTCCAAAATGACAAGGTCTTAAGGTCAGTGCATTTTTGCCCATAATTTTGAGTGGGAAGGTCGTACAAAGACAAGCCATACACCATCGGAAAGGTCTCAGCAAGCCAGATCTGAAAATGTGAGCCCCACGAGGGTACGTAGTTTTTCCAAGCAAGGAGGGAGTTTTATTAATTCACATTGGTATTTCAATATCACAAAGTATTAACCGTGCCCGTCCCGTACCGTTCTATGTCCACGAGCATAGAACGGTATCACATGGGCATGGCCAATACTTTTTAATGTGAATACCTAAGTGAATGGCTCGTGCCCGTCTCGTGCATTCTGGTACCCATGACCGTGCTCCTCTGGTACCGTTCTATGCCCATGGGCATAGAACGGCACTACATGGGTACGGCCAATACTTTATGATATGAATACCTATGTGAATGGCTCGTGCCCGTCTCGTGCCTTCTGGTGCCCATGACCATGTCCCTTTGGTATCGCTCTATGTCCATGTGCATAGAACCGTACCAGAGGGGCATGGCCATGGGCATGGAAAGGTACGAGATGGGCATGGTCAATACTTTGCAAAATGGAAATAGCAATGTGAATTGTGTGGCCCACGGCGTCGCGTAGGAAGGTCGTACAAATATGGGTTGCATACCGTTCGAAAGGTCTGCTCAAGGGAAATTCAAGGAGACCTGTTTCAACCCTTTGCTACCTTCCTAAGGGGGTCTAGGTGTCTCCAAATAAAAAAGGTCAAAATGTCAAGGAAAAAGCATATTGACCCCAAACACATATAATGCAGTCAAGGTGATACGTTGATCAGTACCTGTGAGTTTCAGCCCTTTGCGAGGTTCCTAAAGCGGTCTAGGTCTATCAAAAGTGAAAAGGTCATAAGGTCAGGCCAATATATAGATGGCCGTAATTCTTCGTGGAAAGCAACTAAGGATAAAATATTTGCAGGGATAGAGAAGGACTTCTAGGTGATGACACCCTGAAAATCTGGAATAGTTTGATTGTTTCTAGAGGAAGATATAAACATTTATAAATTAAGGCCTTCGGAGACCGCACTTTTTTTTCTAAGAGGACCTAGAGCCTTCCAAAGTAAAAAGGTCAAAAGGTCAAGGAAAATGCGTATTGACCCCAAACACACAGGACGCAGTCAGGGTGATACGCTTATAAGGACCTGTGAGTTTCAGCTCTTTGCAAGGTTCCTAAGTGGGTCAACAGGCCTTCCAAAATGACAAGGTCTTAAGGTCAGTGCATTTTTGCCCATAATTTCGCGTAGGAAGGTCGTACAAAGACAAGCCATACACCATCGGAAAGGTCTCGGCGAGCCGGATCTGATAATGTGAGCCCCGCGAGGGTGCGTAGTTTTTCCAAGCAAGGAGGGAGTTTTATCAATTCACATTGGTATTTCAATATCACAAAGTATTAACCGTGTCGTCTCGTACCGTTCTATGCCCATGAGCATAGAACGGCATCACATGGCACGGCCAATACTTTATAATGTGAATACCCAAATGAATGGCTCGTGCCCGTCTCGTGCCTTCTGGTACCCATGACCGTGCTCCTCTGGTACCGTTCTATGCCCATGGGCATAGAACGGCAACACATGGGCATGGCCAATACTTTATGATGTGAATACCTATGTGAATGGCTCGTGCCCATCTCGTGCCTTCTGGTGCCCATGACCGTGCCCCTTTGGTAACACTCTATGCCCATGTACATAGAACGGTACCAGAGGGGCATGGCCATGGGCATGGAAAGGCACGAGATGGGCATGGTCAATACTTTGCAAAATGGAAATAGCAATGTGAATTGTGTGGCCCATGGCGTCGCGTAGGAAGGTCGTACAAATATGGGTTACATACCGTTCGAAAGGTCTGCTCAAGGGCAATTTAAAGAGACCTGTTTCAACTCTTTGCTACCTTCCTAAGGGGGTCTAGGTGTCTCCAAATAAAAAAGGTCAAAATGTCAAGGAAAAAGCGTATTGACCCCAAACACATATAATGCAGTCAAGGTGATACGTTGATCAGTACCTGTGTTTCAGCCCTTTGCGAGGTTCCTAAAGCGGTCTAGGTCTATCAAAAGTGAAAAGGTCATAAGGTCAGGCCAATATATAGATGGCCGTAATTCTTCGTGGAAAGCAACTAAGGATACAATATTTGCAGGGATAGAGAAGGACTTCTAGGTGATGACACCCTGAAAATCTGGAATAGTTTGATTGTTTCTGGAGGAAGATATAAACATTTATAAATTAAGGCCTTCGGAGACCGCACTTTTTTTTCTAAGAGGACCTAGAGCCTTCCAAAGTAAAAAGGTCAAAAGGTCAAGGAAAATGCGTATTGACCCCAAACACACAGGACGCAGTCAGGGTGATACGCTTATAAGGAAATGTGAGTTTCAGCTCTTTGCAAGGTTCCTAAGTGGGTCAATAGGCCTTCCAAAATGACTAGGTCTTAAGGTCAGTTCATTTTTGCCCATAATTTCGCGTAGGAAGGTCGTACAAAGACAAGCCATACACCATCGGAAAGGTCTCGGCGAGCCGGATCTGAAAATGTGAGCCCCGCAAGGGTGCGTAGTTTTTCCAAGCAAGGAGGGAGTTTTATCAATTCACATTGGTATTTCAATATTCGCGTAGGAAGGTCGTACAAAGACAAGCCATACACCATCGGAAAGGTCTCGGCGAGCCGGATCTGAAAATGTGAGTCCCACGAGGGTGCGTAGTTTTTCCAAGCAAGGAGGGAGTTTTATCAATTCACATTGGTATTTCAATATCACAAAGTATTAACCGTGCCCGTCTCGTACCGTTCTATGCCCATGAGCATAGAACGGCATCACATGGCACGGCCAATACTTTATAATGTGAATACCCAAAAGAATGGCTTGTGCCCGTCTCGTGCCTTCTGGTGCACATGACCGTGCTCCTCTGGTACCGTTCTATGCCCATGGGCATAAACACAGTCGGAAAGGTCTCGGTGAGCCGGATCTGAAAATGTGAGCCCCACGAGGGTACGTAGTTTTTCCAAGCAAGAAGGGAGTTTTATCAATTCACATTGGTATTTCAATATCACAAAAGGTATTAACTGTGCCCGTCTCGTACCGTTCTATGCCCACGAGCATAGAACGGCATCACATGGGCACGGCCAATACTTTATAATGTGAATACCCAAGTGAATGGCTCGTGGCCGTCTCGTGCCTTCTGGTACCCATGACCGTGCTCCTCTATGCCCATGGGCATAGAATGGCACCACATGGGCACGGCCAATACTTTATGATGTGAATACCTATGTGAATGGTTCGTGCCCGTCTCGTGCCTTCTGGTGCCCATGACCGTGCTCCTTTGGTACCACTCTATGCCCATGTGCATAGAACGGTACCAGAGGGGCATGGCCATGGGCATGGAAAGGCACGAGATGGGCATGGTCAATACTTTGCAAAATGGAAATAGCAATGGGAATTGTGTGGTCCACGGCGTCGTGTAGGAAGATCGTACAAATATGGGTTACATACCGTTCAAAAGGTCTGCTCAAGGGCAATTCAAAGAGACCTGTTTCAACCCTTTGCTACCTTCCTAAGGGGGTCTAGGTGTCTCCAAATAAAAAAGGTCAAAAGGTCAAGGAAAAAGCATATTGACCCCTAACACATAGAATGCAGTCAAGGTGATACGTTGATCAGTACCTGTGAGTTTCAGCCCTTTGTAATGTTCGTAAGGCGGTCTAGGTCTATCAAAATTGAAAAGGTCATAAGGTCAGGCCAATATATAGATGGCCGTAATTCTTCGTGGAAAGCAACTAGGGACACAATATTTTCAGGGATAGAGAAGGACTCCTAGGTGATGACACCCTGAAAATCTGGAGTAGTTTGATTGTTTCTGGAGGAAGATATAAACATTTATAAATGAAGGCCTTCGGAGACCGCACTTTTTTTCTAAGAGGGCATAGAGCCATCCATCCATCCAATAATCTTCTTCCGCTTATCTGGGGTCGGGTCGCGGGGGGTAGCAGCCTAAGTAGGGAGGCCCAGACTTCCCTCTCCTCAGCCACTTGGAGCAGTTCCTCCGGGGGAATCCCAAGGCGTTCCCAGGCCAGCTGAGAAACATAGTCCCTCCAGTGCGTCCTGCGTCTTCCTCTGGGTCTCCTCCCGGTAGGACGTGCCTGGAACACCTCACCAGGGAGGCGTCCAGGAGGCATCCTAACCAGATGCCCGAGGCACCTCAACTGGCTCCTCTCGATATGGAGAAGCAGCGGCTCTACTCCGAGTCCCTCCCGGATGACTGAGTTTCTCACCCTATCTCTAAGGGAGAGTCCAGCCACCCTGCGGAGAAAACTCATTTCAGCCGCTTGTATCCGAGATCTTGTTCTTTCGGTCATAACCCAAAGCTCATGACCATAGATGAGGGTGGGAACGTAGATCGATCGGTAAATTGAGAGCTTTGCCTTTTGACTCAGCTCTCTCTTCACCACGACAGACCGGTACAGCGCCCGCTTCACTGCGGACGCTGCACCTATCCGCCTATCGATCTCACGCTCCAGTTTTCCCTCATTCGTGAACAAGATCCCGAGATACTTAAACTCCTCCACTTGGGGCAGGACCTCCTCCCCGACCCGGAGAGGGCATGCTACCCTTTTCCGGCTCAAGACCATGGCCTCGGATTTGGAGGAACTGATCCTCATCCCGGCCGCATCACACTCGGCTGCAAACCGCTCCAGTGAAAGTTGTAAATCACGAACTGATGAAGCCAATAGGACCACATCATCTGCAAAAAACAGAGAAGCGATTCTAAGGTCACCAAAACGGATCCTCTCAACACCTTGGCTGCGCCTAGAAATTCTGTCCATAAAAGTTATGAACAGAATCGGTGACAAAGGGCAACCTTGGCGGAGTCCAACTCTCACTGGAAACGAGCCTGACTTACTGCCGGCAATGCGGACCAAGCTCTGACACCGGTCGTACAGGGACCTAACAGCCCTTATCAATGGGCCTGGTACCCCATACTCCCGGAGTACCCCCCACAGAACCCCCCGAGGGACGCGGTCGAATGCCTTTTCCAAGTCCACAAAGCACATGTAAACTGGTTGGGCAAACTCCCACGCACCCTCCAGGACCCTGCTGAGGGTGTAGAGCTGGTCCAGTGTTCCACGACCAGGACGAAAACCACACTGCTCCTCCTGAATCCGAGGTTCGACTATCCGACGGACCCTCCTCTCCAGAACCCCTGAATAGACCTTACCAGGGAGGCTTAAGAGTGTGATCCCCCTATAGTTGGAACACACCCTACGGTCCCCCTTTTTGAATAGGGGAACCACCACCCCAGTCTGCCAATCCAAGGGAACTGCCCCCGATGTCCACGCGATATTGCAGAGTCGCGTAAGCCAACACAACCCTACAACATCCAGAGCCCTAAGGAACTCCGGGCGAATCTCATCCACTCCCGGAGCCTTGCCACCGCGGAGCTTTTTAACCACCTCGGCGACCTCAGCACCAGAGATCCTAGAGGCCTAGAGCCTTCCAAAGTAAAAAGGTCAAAAGGTCAAGGAAAATGCGAATTGACCCCAAACACACTGGACGCAGTCAGGGTGATACGCTTATCAGGACCTATGAGTTTCATCTCTTTGCAAGGTTCCTAAGTGGGTTAAGAGGCCTTCCAAAATGACAAGGTCATAAAGTCAGTGCATTTTTGCCTATAATTTCGCGTAGGAATGTCGTACAAAGACAAGCCATACACTGTCGGAAAGGTCTCGGCGAACCGGATCTGAAAATGTGAGCTCCGCGAGGATGCATAGTTTCCCTAAGTAGGGAGGGAGTTTTATCAAATCACATTAGTATTTCAATATCACAAAGTATTGACCGTGCCCGTCTCGTACCGTTCTATGCCCATGAGTATAGAACGGTCCCACATGGGCACGACCAATACTTTATAATGTGAATACCTATGTGAGTGGCTTGTGCCCATCTCGTTCCTTCTGGTGCCCATGACAATGCCCTTCTGGTACCGTTCTATGCCCATGGGTATAGAACGACACCACATGGGCATGGCCAATACTTTATAATGTGAATACCTATGTGAATGGCTCGTGTTCGTGCCTTCTGGTGCCCATGGCCGTGCCCCTTTGGTACCACTCTATGCCCATGGGCATAGAACGGCACCACATCGGCATAGCCAATACTTTATAATGTGAATACATATGTGAATGGCTCATGCCTATCTAGTACCTTCTGGTACCCATTACCGTGTCCCTCTGGTACTGTTCTATGCCCATGGGCATAGAACGGTACCAGAGAGGCACGGCCACCATGGGCATGGAAAGGCACGAGACGGACACGGTCAATACTTCGCAAAATGGAAATAGCAATGTGAATTGTATGGCCTACGGCGTCACGTAGGAAGGTCGTACAAATATGGGTAACATACCGTTGGAAAGGTCTACTCAAGGGCAATTCAAAGAGACATGTTTCAACCCTTTGCTACCTTCCTAAGGGTGTCTAGGTGCTTCCAACTAAAAAAAGTCAAAAGGTCAAGGAAAATGCGTATTGACCCCAAAAACACAGAACGCAGTCAGGGTGATACGCTAATCAGTACCTGTGAGTTTCAGCCCTTTGCAAGGTTCCTAAGGTGGTCTAAGTCTATCCAAAGTGAAAGGTCATAAGGTGAGGCCAATATATAGATGGCCGTAATTCTTCGTGGAAAGCAGCTAGGGACACAATATTTTCAGGGATAGAGAAGGACTCCTAGGTGATGACACCCTAAAAATCTGGAGTCGTTTGATTGTTTCTAGAGGAAGTTATAAACATTTATAAATTAAGGCCTTCGGTGGTAACGCTTGCAGGTTTTGGTCCACAGCTTCGCGTAGGAAGGTTGTACAAACATGAGCTTAATACCGTTAGAAAGGTATGCTCAAGGGTAATTCAAAGAGACCTGTTTCAACCGTTTGCCGTTTCTGCCCTGTGTGATTTTCCTAAGCGGGCCTAGAGCCTTCCAAAATCAAAAGGTTAAAAGGTCAAGGAAAATGCGTATTGACCCAAACACACAGGACGCAGTCAGGGTAATACCCTGATCAGGACCTGTGAGTTTCAACTCTTTGCAAGGTTCCTAAGTGGGTCAACAGGCCTTCCAAAATGACAAGGTCTTAAGGTCAGTGCATTTTTACCCATAATTTCGCGTGGGAAGGTCGTACAAAGACAAGCCATACACCGTCGGAAAGGTCTCGGCGAGCCAGATCTGAAAATGTGAGTCCCACGAGGGTACGTAGTTTTTCCAAGCAAGGAGGGAGTTTTATCAATTCACATTGGTATTTCAATATCACAAAGTATTAACCGTGCCCGTCTCGTACCGTTCTATGCCCACGAGCATAGAATGGCATCACATGGGCACGGCCAATACTTTATAATGTGAATACCTAAGTGAATGGCTCGTGCCCGTCTCGTGCCTTCTGGTGCCCATGACCGTGCTCCTCTGGTACCGTTCTATGCCCATGGGCATAGAACGGCACCACATGGGCACGGCCAATACTTTATGATGTGAATACCTATGTGAATGGCTCGTGCCCGTCTCGTGCCTTCTGGTACCCATGACCATTCCCCTTTGGTACCGCTCTATGCCCATGTGCATAGAACCGTACCAGAGGGGCATGGCAATGGGCATGGAAAGGTACGAGATGGGCATGGTCAATACTTTGCAAAATGGAAATAGCAATGTGAATTGTGTGGCCTACGGCGTCGCGTAGGAAGGTCGTACAAATATGAGTTACATACCGTTCGAAAGGTCTACTCAAGGGCAATTCAAAGAGACCTGTTTCAACCCTTTGCTACCTTCCTAAGGGGGTCTAGGTGTCTCTAAATAAAAAAGGTCAAAAGGTCAAGGAAAAAACGTATTGACCCCAAACACATAGAATGCAGTCAAGGTGATACGTTGATCAGTACCTGTGAGTTTCAGCCCTTTACGAGGTTCCTAAGGCGGTCTAGGTCTATCAAAAGTGAAAAGGTCATAAGGTCAGGCCAATATATAGATGGCCGTAATTCTTCGTGGAAAGCAGCTAGGGACACAATATTTTCAGGGATAGAGAAGGACTCCTAGGTGATGGGTTAGTAGGGTTAGAGTAGTTTGATTGTTTCTGGAGGAAGATATAAACATTTATAAATTAAGGCCTTCAGAGACCGCACTGTTTTTTCTAAGAGGGCCTAGAGCCTTCCAAAGTAAAAAGGTCAAAAGGTCAAGGAAAATGTGTATTGACCCCAAACACACAGGACGCAGTCAGGGTGATACGCTTATCAGGACCTATGAGTTTCAGCTCTTTGCAAGGTTCCTAAATGGGTCAAGAGGCCTTCCAAAATGACAAGGTCATAAAGTCAGTGCATTTTTGCCCATAACTTCGCGTAGGAAGGTCGTACTAAGACAAGCCATACACTGTCGGAAAGGTCTCGGCGAGCCGGATCTGAAAATGTGAGCTCCGCGAGGATGCATAGTTTCCCTAAGTAGGGAGGGAGTTTTATCAAATCACATTAGTATTTCAATATCACAAAGTATTGACCGTGCCCGTCTCGTACCGTTCTATGCCCATGAGTATAGAACGGTCCCACATGGGCACGACCAATACTTTATAATGTGAATACCTATGTGAGTGGCTTGTGCCCATCTCGTTCCTTCTGGTGCCCATGACAATGCCCTTCTGGTACCGTTCTATGCCCATGGGTATAGAACGACACCACATGGGCATGGCCAATACTTTATAATGTGAATACCTATGTAAATGGCTCGTGTTCGTGCCTTCTGGTGCCCATGGCCGTGCCCCTTTGGTACCACTCTATGCCCATGGGCATAGAACGGCACCACATCGGCATAGCCATTACTTTATAATGTGAATACATATGTGAATGGCTCATGCCTATCTAGTACCTTCTGGTACCCATTACCGTGTCCCTCTGGTACTGTTCTATGCCCATGGGCATAGAACGGTACCAGAGAGGCACGGCCACCATGGGCATGGAAAGGCACGAGACGGACACGGTCAATACTTCGCAAAATGGAAATAGCAATGTGAATTGTATGGCCTACGGCGTCACGTAGGAAGGTCGTACAAATATGGGTAACATACCGTTGGAAAGGTCTACTCAAGGGCAATTCAAAGAGACATGTTTCAACCCTTTGCTACCTTCCTAAGGGTGTCTAGGTGCTTCCAACTAAAAAAAGTCAAAAGGTCAAGGAAAATGCGTATTGACCCCAAAAACACAGAACGCAGTCAGGGTGATACGCTAATCAGTACCTGTGAGTTTCAGCCCTTTGCAAGGTTCCTAAGGTGGTCTAAGTCTATCCAAAGTGAAAGGTCATAAGGTGAGGCCAATATATAGATGGCCGTAATTCTTCGTGGAAAGCAGCTAGGGACACAATATTTTCAGGGATAGAGAAGGACTCCTAGGTGATGACACCCTAAAAATCTGGAGTCGTTTGATTGTTTCTAGAGGAAGTTATAAACATTTATAAATTAAGGCCTTCGGTGGTAACGCTTGCAGGTTTTGGTCCACAGCTTCGCGTAGGAAGGTTGTACAAACATGAGCTTAATACCGTTAGAAAGGTATGCTCAAGGGTAATTCAAAGAGACCTGTTTCAACCATTTGCCGTTTCTGCCCTGTGTGATTTTCCTAAGCGGGCCTAGAGCCTTCCAAAATCAAAAGGTTAAAAGGTCAAGGAAAATGCGTATTGACCCAAACACACAGGACGCAGTCAGGGTAATACCCTGATCAGGACCTGTGAGTTTCAACTCTTTGCAAGGTTCCTAAGTGGGTCAACAGGCCTTCCAAAATGACAAGGTCTTAAGGTCAGTGCATTTTTACCCATAATTTCGCGTGGGAAGGTCGTACAAAGACAAGCCATACACCGTCGGAAAGGTCTCGGCGAGCCAGATCTGAAAATGTGAGTCCCACGAGGGTACGTAGTTTTTCCAAGCAAGGAGGGAGTTTTATCAATTCACATTGGTATTTCAATATCACAAAGTATTAACCGTGCCCGTCCCGTACCGTTCTATGTCCACGAGCATAGAACGGCATCACATGGGCATGGCCAATACTTTTTAATCTGAATACCTAAGTGAATGGCTCGTGCCCGTCTCGTGCATTCTGGTACCCATGACCGTGCTCCTCTGGTACCGTTCTATGCCCATGGGCATAGAACGGCACTACATGGGCACGGCCAATACTTTGTGATATGAATACCTATGTGAATGGCTCATGCCCGTCTCGTGCCTTCTGGTGCCCATGACCATGCCCCTTTGGTATCGCTCTATGTCCATGTGCATAGAACCGTACCAGAGGGGCATGGCCATGGGCATGGAAAGGTACGAGATGGGCATGGTCAATACTTTGCAAAATGGAAATAGCAATGTGAATTGTGTGGCCCACGGCGTCGCGTAGGAAGGTCGTACAAATATGGGTTGCATACCGTTGGAAAGGTCTGCTCAAGGGAAATTCAAGGAGACCTGTTTCAACCCTTTGCTACCTTCCTAAGGGGGGTCTAGGTGTCTCCAAATAAAAAAGGTCAAAATGTCAAGGAAAAAGCATATTGACCCCAAACACATATAATGCAGTCAAGGTGATACGTTGATCAGTACCTGTGAGTTTCAGCCCTTTGCGAGGTTCCTAAAGCGGTCTAGGTCTATCAAAAGTGAAAAGGTCATAAGGTCAGGCCAATATATAGATGGCCGTAATTCTTCGTGGAAAGCAACTAAGGATAAAATATTTGCAGGGATAGAGAAGGACTTCTAGGTGATGACACCCTGAAAATCTGGAATAGTTTGATTGTTTCTAGAGGAAGATATAAACATTTATAAATTAAGGCCTTCGGAGACCGCACTTTTTTTTCTAAGAGGACCTAGAGCCTTCCAAAGTAAAAAGGTCAAAAGGTCAAGGAAAATGCGTATTGACCCCAAACACACAGGACGCAGTCAGGGTGATACGCTTATAAGGACCTGTGAGTTTCAGCTCTTTGCAAGGTTCCTAAGTGGGTCAACAGGCCTTCCAAAATGACAAGGTCTTAAGGTCAGTACATTTTTGCCCATAATTTTGCGTAGGAAGGTCGTACAAAGACAAGCCATACACCATCGGAAAGGTCTCGGTGAGCCGGATCTGATAATGTGAGCCCCGCGAGGGTGCGTAGTTTTTCCAAGCAAGGAGGGAGTTTTATCAATTCACATTGGTATTTCAATATCACAAAGTATTAACCGTGCCCGTCTCGTACCGTTCTATGCCCATGAGCATAGAACGGCATCACATGGCACGGCCAATACTTTATAATGTGAATACCCAAATGAATGGCTCGTGCCCGTCTAGTGCCTTCTGGTGCCCATGACCGTGCTACTCTGGTACCGTTCTATGCCCATGGGCATAGAACGGCACCACATGGGCATGGCCAATACTTTATGATGTGAATACCTATGTGAATGGCTCGTGCCCATCTCGTGCCTTCTGGTGCCCATGACCGTGCCCCTTTGGTACCACTCTATGCCCATGTACATAGAACGGTACCAGAGGGGCTTTGCCATGGGCATGGAAAGGCACGAGATGGGCAGGGTCAATACTTTGCAAAATGGAAATAGCAATGTGAATTGTGTGGCCCATGGCGTCGCGTAGGAAGGTCGTACAAATATGGGTTACATACCGTTCGAAAGGTCTGCTCAAGGGCAATTCAAAGAGACCTGTTTCAACCCTTTGCTACCTTCCTAAGGGGGTCTAGGTGTCTCCAAATAAAAAAGGTCAAAATGTCAAGGAAAAAGCTTATTGACCCCAAACACATATAATGCAGTCAAGGTGATACATTGATCAGTACCTATGAGTTTCAGCCCTTTGTGAGGTTCCTAAAGCGGTCTAGGTCTATCAAAAGTGAAAAGGTCATAAGGTCAGGCCAATATATAGATGGCCGTAATTCTTCGTGGAAAGCAACTAAGGATACAATATTTGCAGGGATAGAGAAGGACTTCTAGGTGATGACACCCTGAAAATCTGGAATAGTTTGATTGTTTCTGGAGGAAGATATAAACATTTATAAATTAAGGCCTTCGGAGACCCTACTTTTTTCTAAGAGGACCTAGAGCCTTCCAAAGTAAAAAGGTCAAAAGGTCAAGGAAAATGCGTATTGACCCCAAACACACAGGACGCAGTCAAGGTGATATGCTTATAAGGACCTGTGAGTTTCAGCTCTTTGCAAGGTTCCTAAGTGGGTCAACAGGCCTTCCAAAATGACCAGGTCTTAAGGTCAGTGCATTTTTGCCCATAATTTCGCGTAGGAAGGTCGTACAAAGACAAGCCATACACCATCGGAAAGGTCTCGGCGAGCCGGATCTGAAAATGTGAGCCCCGCGAGGGTGCGTAGTTTTTCCAAGCAAGGAGAGAGTTTTATCAATTCACATTGGTATTTCAATATCACAAAGTATTAACCGTGCCCGTCTCGTACCGTTCTATGCCCATGAGCATAGAACGGCATCACATGGCACGGCCAATACTTTATAATGTGAATACCCAAATGAATGGCTCGTGCCCGTCTCGTGCCTTCTGGTGCCCATGACTGTGCTCCTCTGGTACCGTTCTATGCCCATGGGCATAGAACAGCACCACATGGGCATGGCCAATACTTTATGATGTGAATACCTATGTGAATGGCTCGTGCCCGTCTCGTGCCTTCTGGTGCCCATGACCGTGCCCCTTTGGTACCACTCTATGCCCATGTACATAGAACGGTACCAGAGGGGCATGGCCATGGGCATGGAATGGCACGAGATGGGCATGGTCAATACTTTGCAAAATGGAAATAGCAATGTGAATTGTGTGGCCCATGGCGTCGCGTAGGAAGGTCGTACAAATATGGGTTATATACCGTTCGAAAGGTGTG
>JBBPBX010076275.1:0-17152 GCA_038048925.1 Garcialebias charrua | reverse complement strand
ACGCCAGCAAGACGATGGCAGGACCCGAGTTGAGATTCTCAGACTGTGAGAAAGCTCTACTGACCACAGTGTGGGCAGCAGAACATTTCTCCGGCTACATTGGTGGACAGAAGATCGTTGTGGAAACACAACACCAGCCAGTGACATTCCTAAACAGCCAACGCATCAGAGATGGTGTGGTAACAAACTCACGTGTTGCAACGTGGCTCATGGCGCTTCAAAGTTTTAACCTAGACATACGTTATGGTCAAAACAAGAAGTCACATCTGGGGACAGACTTGGCACTCTGCCAAAAGTGTACACAAGATGTACCAGCAACCCAGCCGTTGGCTGAGATAAAAACCCCTGTGACTGAAGACCCGAACCACCACTTCTTTGATGACAATATCTGCAAAGATATGACGACATTGTACGTGGATGGATCTTCATTCCTCCGCGACAAAATCTGTAGGGCAGGTGTTGGAGGGGTCCTCCTCCAAGACCAAGAGCAGATAACTTTCAGCTACAAATTAGGATCTCAGACTTCTCGGTACGCTGAGATTGTCGTGATCATGATCCTAATAGCTCTCCAGATGGTAGTAGCACGCTCCATCAAGACCCTAGTCATCTGCACTGACTCTAACTATGCTCGTTTGAGTTTCGCTTGTCACCTTGCTGTGTGGAAACAGAACGGTTTCCTAACAAGCGACAGAAAAGTGGTCAAACACAAAGAGCTTTTCATAGCGTGTGATCACTTGGTGACATCACACGACTTACAGATCTACTGGAAGAAAGTTCCAGGACATTCTAGAGTCCCAGGCGATGACAAGCACTACAATGACATTGCGGATTCCTTAGCCAAAGAAGGAGCCGACGAAGGTCCTCTATGGTCCTTCGACTCCTCCTGGTTGATCAAGACTCTGTCAACACAACCTGCTGTTGAGGTTATGGCAGTCACACGTGCACAGGCCGCGGCCAGACCTGCTGACAACGCAGTCTCTGTACGGCCTGCACTGACTGACCCAGACATCATCCAACAGCAAAAGTCGGATCCTGCTATCAACTCCATGATACTGTACCTGACTGATCCGAACAAAAATAGTCCGTCTAAAGACGACCTGGATTCCGATCCAGACCTTAAGGTCCTCTATCAGCTGCGCAAACAGCTAAAACTAATCAAGGGCATCTTAACTTTCGCTCATGGACCAACGTCCTCACCTGTGTTCGTGGTTCCCCATGACCAAAGGGGGGTGATGTTAGTCCATGCCCATGATCTCCCGTCCGCAGGACACAAAGGAGATAAAGCCACGCTGACGGCATTAAAACAAATTGCCTATTGGCCTGGAATGAAAAAGGATGTCAAGGACTACATTGAAGGGTGCGTGGTGTGTGGCCAGTTTCAGCCAACCAGACCACTTCACAGAGCACCACTGCAAAGTAGAGGCATTGCATTCCCATGGTCTGACCTCCAGATCGACTGGGTTGGACCACTCACTAAGAGCTCTAGAGGAAATAAATATTTTCTCACGGTAACCTGTGCATTTACCAAATGGGTAGAATGCCTACCAGCTCCTAACGACACAGCACAAACAACTGCTATGTTGTTAATGAATCATATATTCTCAAGGTTTGGACTTCCCCTTCGGGTGAACTCAGACCAAGGTACACACTTCACAGGTGAAGTGATGAAAGAACTGTGGAAGACGCTAGGCGTCAAGGCCAACTTTCATGTCGGCTACCACCCACAGGCTTCAGGCCAAGTAGAGAGAGCAAACAGAACTGTGGTGAGTATTTTGAAGAAATACGTGGCTGCAAACCACAAGGACTGGGACGTGAAACTCCCTCTGGTCCTCATGGCCATAAGAGCCACTCCACACACATCAACTGGCATCTCTCCCTTCGAGATGATGACCGGTCGACAAATGACTCTCCCTCTACACCTGTTGTACCAACCAGGCGACGCCGCCATGGCGACAGCCTACACTACACAACAATACATGAAAGATTTGAATGTACACCTCAGAAACACTTTTGCTTTCGCCCAGAAAAACCTGGAAAAATCCGCTGAAGGACGCAAGGCGTACTACGACCAGAAGGCCTCTCACAATGAACTCCAAGTGGGAGACAGAGTCTGGTACTATACGTTCGCCCCAGCAACCGGGAAAGGAGAGTCCGGGACCGGAACTCTCGCCCGCAAACTAATGCCCAGGTGGACTGGACCTCATCTGATAACAGACAAAGTGTCCTCAGTCGTCTACGAAATCAAAATCAGCAAAGGCCGCAAAGAGCCAATTGCTAAATGGGTACATCGAAATCAGATCAAACCTTACAAGGCGTTCAATGACTCCACAAAAGACAAAGATCTCACAAACTCACCGACTTCATGGGATAATAAGGTCGTCCAAACACAAGTTAGTAAATAAACTAATCAGGTTTAAACTACCATATTTCCCACCCTATAAGTCGCATTGTCCAATTTGAACTTAGAAACGCTAAGCCTAAAACCCACAACAAAAAACTAACCTTAACAACCGTTTAAATCCACGAGATTTAATTTGACCTCGGTCATAAAGTTGAGACCTGTTTTTCTTGTGTGTTGCACTTTGGAATCTGACGACAGGAGTGTGTCGAAGCAGTGAAACGTTTGTTTCCTTGTTGTTTAGTCATTACTGTTGTCATTAGTTGAGATATTGTTTTGGTTCTGAACACTCCCAGCCAAAAAGGTTTTGTATTAACATGGGTTAATGAATGATATGGATTTAACTATGCCAACATGCAGTTCGTTTTGTTAAATCTCAATCGTCGAAGAGTCAATGTAGTTTAAAGCTACTTAAGGTACAATAAACTACACTGGTCTCATAATTTCTAAATTGAACCGATTCGATCGTTTCTATTCTAGATTGTCTATTTATTTTGATGAGTCTCGCCATAGACTTCAAAATTTATTAGGAATACCAAATCCTACGTCGTTCGTCTAAAAGACAACAGACATTTAGATCAAACTATATTTCATTTTTATTTTAGTTTAACCTAAACTAAGTAATGAATGGAGGAATAGTTTGGAATTAGAGGCCTTCGTTACAGAAGCCCTCCAAAATTTTATAGGTACAAATCCCTATATCCAAATTTACAGAATTGATCCACCCCTTAATTGGTAAGTGTAGCTGATCTAAACCATGATAGCTTACATACCAGGTGCATATAGGTAAGGCTTAATGTAAAATCCCAATCATAAGCCCACCTTAAAAAACCACATAATTGCATGACACATAGAACCAGAGTGGCACTGACTGGAAACCAACCAGCCAACAACCTTCGATGTGGGACCTGCAGCTCCAACGCTTGGTCTTCAACCTTCGTCCAAGGGCCGCCTCCTCTGCGTCAATCGAGGGATCCCCTCTACATGCTGATTATGAAAACAATTGGTGCTGATCAATCAACAAAGCTAATCGTTGTGGAATTACTGCTATGGAATTACCGCTGTGGATTATAAGACTTTGTTTCCCAAAGGATCACAGACTTTGTTTTCCAAGAGTTAACAGACTTTGTTTTCCGAAGGATTAAAAGCTTTTCGCAATGGGATTACCTCTGAACAGTATGGAATTTCCAAAACTTTATGGGATTATAATTTTTGATTTTTCTTTTCCACTTGCTGGATTACTTCAAGATCAAAGACAGTTCAAGGTTTCCTTTCGTGTTGGACCCCATCCCCAAGGACTGGCGATGGCTTCCAAAAGGGGGGAGATGTAATGGACCTACCCAGGGTCAAATTAAGGTTTTTGAACTGTCCAGTGATGACCTTTACTGACCACTCAGTAAAGCAAGACATTTACTACAAAATCATTCATTTAGCTGTAATCTGATAAATATAGTCACCAAAAGAGACTATTTCTATCTTTGATTTTATTCTGATGTGATCAAAAGAATAACTTTTGTCATTTTCATGATGTGTGCTTTTAAGCTGTGTTATTCTGTGAGAGTTAAACTGTGTTCACTGCTATGTTAAAGGTGAAATTGCGGGTCACAGAGACCCGACTGTTTTGTTTAGAAATAAGAAGACAGTTTAATCCGTTGTTTTTCATGAACAAGGCTCCAGCTGCTCTGTCTTTTCCTAAACAATTTCCCTCTGCTGCTGTAACCTTGGGTTCTGATAAGACAAGTGAACTCCTCTCTTTGTGCCTGCTCTTTAAGTTCTAAACTGTGCGAGAACGCGCCAGAGAGTTGCTGGGAACTTCCAAAGAGATGTGAACTTTCCCAAGAGCTGGACACGTGTGGTCAAGAGCTAACGACCGGCGTCTTCAGCTAAGGACTGATAACAGGCTGTTATGAGTCTACTTCGAACAAGCCGAGCTCAAAAACTTTGTTTATTCCCTCCTGGAATAAGTTTATCTTGAAGTCAGAGGCCTGAAGCTGACATATTCTCTGATGACCAACGCGGAAGCCAGGAGACGTTGAAACGTAAACTAAAACCAGTTTTGGACGTGCTGGGACTAAAGGACTCTGTGCATCTGAAGGCTGGTGTCTTCCCTCTTACCGGGCTGTCGTCAAAAGGTAAAGGGCTGTTTACAAAACGTACTTGGATTTTAGCAGAAGTCGGATGAGAAGTGTCACTCTGGTCTCATGCTCAGGATAATGTTCTTCTTAAATCTTTCCTCCTATTTCTTTTCCCTCTCAACCTAAGCTGGAAACTATATTTTAAGCTGAAATGCCCCTCAGACTAAATATGTGTAACATCTAGTATTTATGTCTGTTGTGTTAAATCAAGTGTGCTGACGTATTTGAATTGAAAGAAAGTGAAATCATGTCAATCAAGTGTAATGGTGTTAATTTAGTTGATTTATTTTAAATAAATGATAGTGTCTCTTTGACATATCAAACTAAGTTAACGTGTCCATTGTCACTTAATGGCTCTGTTTATTTATCCATCACAAAGATCACAGAAATATTGAATAAACTGAAAAAGAAGAGAATCCGTGAAATTACTATTCAATCTGAATAAGTAAATTAAGGTAAAAAGGAGGTCAGTATTAAACTGACCCCCCCTTTTAACCCCTTACAGTCTCATAACCCATCATTAAAAGGTGGTGGCATAACTTTTACCAGTTGGAATGTTAAGGGTCTGGGGAGTGCCCTAAAAAGAGCAAAAGTATTTTCCCACTTAAAGAGCTTATCAGCGGACATTATATACCTTCAAGAAACACACATAAGACCAGGCAGGAAGGGGTTACTGAGATACAGTTGGACAAATCAAAAATTTCAGTCCACCTTTTTGGGTAAGGCTCGAGGAGTAGCAATTCTGATTCGTAGAACAATTCCATTTAAACACATCTCTACTGTGACTGACCCAAATGGTAGATTTATATTGGTAACAGGCTACGGTATTTATATTCCTCTCATGTCACGTTTCTTAATGTATATGGTCCTAATTATGATGACCCAGGTTTTTTTAGAAAAACATTTAATTTAGTTCCAGACCTAGCTCATACACATCTAATTTTGGGAGGGGACTTCAACTATGTGCCTGATACTTTTTTTCATTCATTCAACCTTTATTTATACAGGCTAACCTCATTGAGCCACGGGGACCCATTTACAAGAGGGACCTGTCTCACTCACACCCAGGGTCAATTTAGAGTCACCAATCAGCCTAACATGCATGTTTTTGGACTGTGGGAGGAAACCGGAGCACCCGGAGAAAACCCACGCATGCACGGAGAGAACATGCAAACTCCACCCAGAAAGGCCCCCGGTCCGAGATTTGAACCGGGGACCTGCTCGCTGAGAGGCAGCAGCTCTACCAGTTGTGCCACTGTGCTGCCCACCTTCCTGGATAGATCAGCCCAAACAAAACAGCCACCCTCCGCCTCCTCTGTGGTTTTGAACACTCTCATGACCTCAACAAATCTGGTTGATATTTGGAGATTGCAGCATCCGGTGGAGAGGGATTATTCCTTTTTTTCAAATATGCATAAATCCTATTCAAGAATAGATTATTTTTACTTGATTCTAAATTAATATCTAATGTAATATCTTCCAAATATCATACACTTTTAATCTCAGACCACTCTCCAGTTTCAGTGACTCTTGACCTTAACCATAAAAAACAAGAATATTTCTGGCGCTTTCACCAATCCTTGCTTTCGGAGGAGACATTCTGTAAATTTATAGATAACAAAATTTCTGAATTTCTAGACACTAACGACACAAAATATGTTACAGATTCTACTTTATGGGAAACTTTTAAAGTTGTGATCAGAGGCCATATTATTTCTTTTGAAAAGTCCCTGAAAAACAAAAGGCGGAAACGCCTCTCAGAAATCGAGTCTGAATTAGAACGCTTAGAATCTAACTACAAAACCTCTTCCAACCCCTCGTCCCTACAAAACATTCTTGTATTAAAATATGAATACAACAATATTTTGTCCAGGCAAGTGCTTGATCAATTGTTTAAAATCAAGCAGAGGCACTTTGAGCTATATGATAAGCCCCATAATTTATTGGCTCGTCAGCTGCAAGGTTTACAGGCCAATAGGCCAATAGGGCAATACATAAAATTAAGTCTAAGGCAGGAAAAATCATAATTGAACCAAGAAACATAAATGATTCCTTCAAAGAATATTATGAGCAACTATACATGTCTAAAGCAAAAGGGAATATTTCAAACTGGCTCAAAGATCTAAAACTCCCAAAGATGAGTGAAGTTGCACAAGAAACTCTCAACGCAGACATCACTGTGGAACAGATCTTTGATGTATTCAAATAATTTCCCAATGCCAAAGCCCTAGGACCAGATGGTTTTGGAACAGAGCTTTACAAAGCATATGCCCAGAAGATTGCTCCCCTCCTCCAGAGGATGTTCTTTCACTCTCTTGATTCAGGGAAATTTCCCCCTACTATGTATGAAGCTAATATAACACTACTACATAAAGAAGGTAGGGAGGAGACAGAGTTTTCATCATATCGTCCTATCTCATTATTGAATTCTGATATTAAAATATTCGCCAAGGTATTAGCAAATAGATTAAATAAACATATCTTCTATTGTTCATCCTGACCAAACGGGCTTTGTCCCTAAAAGGTTTTCATTTTTTAATATTAGACGGTTAATGAACATTATGTACCATAAATATGACACTAAGTTTAAAGGAGCTGTTCTCTGCCTGGATGCTGAAAAGGCATTTGACCAATTGGAGTGGTCTTATATCCTGACTGTACTTGAGGAATTTGGGTTTGGCAGTAAATTTGTGTCTTGGATTAAAACAATGTATGCTCAACCATCTGCCTCTGTTCTTACAAATCAGGACAAGTCAGAGCCCTTTCTCCTACACCGGGGAATTTGTCAGGGTTGCCCTCTTAGTCCTCTGATTTTTGTGGTTGCCATGGAGCCCCTCGCCATTAGTATTAGAAAACACCCACTAATCAAACCAATTCATTTGGGGAACATTGACCATCATCTCTCATTGTATGCTGATGACGTAGCTATTTTTGTATCACATCCAGAGGAGTCAGTGCCAATTCTCTTAGACCTTATTCAGTCTTTTGGTGAGATTTCAGGCTATACTATTAATTGGCAGAAGAGTGAATTTATGTCATTAGGTACAAGCCTTACCTCTGAATTCCTAGATAACCTTTTATTTAAAATAACTGACAAACTGAAATATCTTGGAGTTATTTTGCCTAGAGACCCCAAACAAATTTTTAAATTGAACTTTTTAGAAAAAGTGGATAATCTTAAGAAAGACGTTAAATGGAGAACACTCCCACTCTCTATGATGGGTCACATAAATGCCATTAAAATGGTGTCCTTTCCTAAATTTCTATCTTTTTCAAGGCCTACCTATTTTTTTTAACAAAGGCTTTTTTTAAATCCTGGGACTCAATAATTTTGCCTTTTGTCTGGGGCTTTAAAGTCCATAGAATATCAAAAACCTACCTACATAAACCAAGAGAGATGGAGGGGTTAGGACTACCTTGCTTTCAGCACTATTATTGGGCAACGAATGCAAGAGCTTTGGTGTACTGGCAGGAAGGTGATGCTCAAGAACTGTCTACAAATTCTCCCCCCTGGGTGGCTATTGAAAGAAGTTGTGTCATAAACTGTTCTCTTCCGGCACTCCTTTTCTTAGCACCGATATCTCCTAGCGGAACAAATAATTGGATTGTTTTAAACTGTCTAAAATATGGAAACAAATTAAGGTATATTGTAGCCTACCTGAGACCTCAGTTCAAGCCCCAATATACCATAACCATGCTTCCCCCCCATCATTATCAGACGCAGCATTTAAAAATTGGAGACTAAAAGGCCTAATCACACTTAAAAATTTGTATATTAACAAAAAGTTTGCTTCATTTGCAATGTTGAAGGACTGTTTTTCTCTTCCGGATGAAGATTTTTTCAGATACAGTATTTGCAAATCAGAAATTATGTTCGCATTAACATTCCAAATTTTGTATCCCTACCGGAAGAAAACAAGATATGCAAAATACTGTTGGGCTCTCCAGAATCCAAAAAAATAATTTCAAGCTTTGTCGATACCTTTGCAGAACAAATTAATTTTGCCACAAACTTCTTGAGAGCTGCATGGGAGGAGGAGCTGGGTCTGCAGATTGGGAGTGAGGTCTGGGAGGAGGGTCTTGGAAGGATTCGGTCATGTTCTATCAATGTAAGGCACCAGTTAATTCAGTTCAAGGTGTTTCATAGACTCCACTATTCTAAAATGAAATTGCACAGAATATTCCCCTCAATATCTCCAAAATGTGATAAATGTAAGTCCGCTGATGGCTCACTGTCACACATGTTTTGGTTTTGCCCCAGACTGTCTCAATATTTGTGTGACATTTTCAACTTCTTCTCTAAAGTGTATAAGAGTACGATGTTGCCAGATCCTCAAATTGCATTGTTTGGATATTCTCCCTCACTTAGGAACTGCAGTATTTCTGTGCAAACGACTGTGATGTATGGAATGGTAATGGCTAAGAAAGTAATATTGAGACTGTGGAAAACTGACAAGGCTCCTCAGTTTAAAATGCGGTTAAGTGATTTTATTGAGATTCTTCATTTGGAGAAACTACGGTACGATGTTGTGGGTGCCACTACTAAGTTCTATAGTATCTGGCAACCGTTCTTGGACCACCTTTCCCAGTCTGAGACTGATCCTAATGTCCACACAGACACTTAATTTGCCACCTGTGCCTTTATAGATAGGTAGTACCATCCTAAAGTGTAAATGGTAACCAGTGCAGTCCATCCATCCATCCATCCATCCATCTTCTTCCGCTTATCCGGGGTCGGGTCGCGGGGGTAGCAGCCTAAGTAGGGAGGCCCAGACTTCCCTCTCCCCAGCCACTTGGAGCAGCTCCTCCGGGGGAATCCCAAGGCGTTCCCAGGCCAGCCGAGAAACATAGTCCCTCCAGCGCGTCCTGGGTCTTCCTCTGGGTCTCCTCCCGGTGGGACATGCCCGGAACACCTCACCAGGGAGGCGTCCAGGAGGCATCCTAACCAGATGCCCGAGCCACCTCAACTGGCTCCTCTCGATGTGGAGAAGCAGCGGCTCTACTCCGAGTCCCTCCCGGATGACTGAGCTTCTCACCCTATCTCTAAGGGAGAGTCCAGCCACCCTGCGGAGAAAACTCATTTCAGCCGCTTGTATCCGAGATCTTGTTCTTTCGGTCATAACCCAAAGCTCATGACCATAGATGAGGGTGGGAACGTAGATCGATCGGTAAATTGAGAGCTTTGCCTTTTGACTCAGCTCTCTCTTCACCACGACAGACCGGTACAGCGCCCGCTTCACTGCGGACGCTGCACCTATCCGCCTATCGATCTCACGCTCCAGTTTTCCCTCATTCGTGAACAAGATCCCGAGATACTTAAACTCCTCCACTTGGGGCAGGACCTCCTCCCCGACCCGGAGAGGGCATGCTACCCTTTTCCGGCTCAAGACCATGGCCTCGGATTTGGAGGAACTGATCCTCATCCCGGCCGCATCACACTCGGCTGCAAACCGCTCCAGTGAAAGTTGTAAATCACGAACTGATGAAGCCAGTAGGACCACATCATCTGCAAAAAACAGAGAAGCGATTCTAAGGTCACCAACTTCTTAACCAGTGCAATGTAACCAGTTATTTAGGTATTTACCCTGACTTGTTTTTATTTTAATTCTATTTATTTTTAGTTTTTGTATGTTTTTATTTTGTCATTTTCTTTTCTTTTCGTTTCTCTTTCTTTCTTACTTATACAGTAATTTGTTAAATATGTATATGCCTTATACTTTTGTGTATGATTTATGTATGTTGTATTCTGAAAATCCAATAAATATATATATAAAAAAATTAATAAATAAAAAGCTCTGCGGCAGCAGGGCTTCTATGATGGGATGGACAAGATTCACCATGATTTTCTTAAGGCTCTGGGTGTTGTGAGACTGTCTTGGTTGACATGCCTTTAAAACATCACATGGACATCATACGCAGTGCCACTGGATTTGCAGACTGGGGTGGTTGTTCCACTCTTCAAAAAGGGGGACCAGTGGGTGTTCTCCAATTACAAGGGCTTCACTCTCCTTAGACTTCCTAGTAAGGTCTATTCAGGAGTACCGGAGAAACAAGTCAGATCGTTGGTCGAACCTCAGATGCAAGAGGAACAATGTGGGTTCTGTCCTGGCCATGGAACATTAGATCAGCTCTTTACCCTCACTAGAGTCCTCAAGGGGTCATGGGAGTTTGCCCATCCATTCTACATGTGTTTTGTGTTTTAAACAGGTCTCTCTTGTAAATGAGTCATTGAGACTCAATGAGACTCTCCTGTATAAATAAAGGTTGAATTGAATTGAATTTGTGGATGTGGATAAGGCATTTGACTATATTCCTCGGGTACACTGTGGTGGCAGGGCAAGGGGGTGCTTCATGACTATGGGATTGGGGCCCATTGTTATGGGCTGTCTGGTCCCTACACAAGTGATGAAAGAGTTTGGTTCACATTGCTGGTACTAAGTCAGACCCCTTTGGGGTAGGAGGTGGTCTCTGCCAGGGCTGCCCATTGTCACCGATTCTGTTCATAACTTTTATGAACAGAATTTCTCAGTGCAGCTAGAGGGTGGAGGGATTCCAGTTCGGTGATCTCAGTATTTAGTCTCTACTCTTTGCAGATGATGTAGTCCTGGTGGCGTCATCTTGCCATGCTCTTCACTGAACTGGTTCGTAGCCAAGTGTGAAGTGGATGGGATGAGAATCAGCACCTCCAAATCTGAGGCCATGGGTGACGCGCCACGGGAAATGTAAGAACAAGTCGCGCACACTCTAACTGAGAAAAAATCAATAAGCTTTCAAGTTCTGAGATCTGAAATCAGTGAAAATCGTTTTTTTTTGCAAAATATCAATGGTGGGCACCAGCCTGCTAAAGCGCAAATCCGCTAATTGCGGACCTAAACAATTTGTTTGCGCTTTAACGGATTTACTAATTTTTATAATTCATAAGCGGATTTGCGCTTTTTCTATTTAAAATGCAGTACCGCTAATAACTAATTATCTATCAGTATTCATTGTCTTGAACAGTGGAAAGTTTAACTGTTATGAATCACAATGCACGTGATCCATTCTACAGCTCCCCTCCCAACTAACAGCAATCATTGAGAGAAGGTATATGTCCATTCTTCCTGTTGCTTTCAGTCATGGTTCTGATTTTACAGACCTTTCCCATAATGCTGCTGTGTCTGCTTACGTAGCAGGAAGGCAATGGTTAATGTGACCGTGTGACCCTGTCCCAGCAAAAACAGTTAATAGAGTACACACAACACGTAACACAGACACAACATGTAACACACACACAACACGTAACACACGTACGTGTGTTATGTGGACAAGACATAATTGGTTGATGCAGAAGCGGGGCCTGCCCTAAGGGGACCTATTGGCTATTACCTGTCATGTGACAACCCTTACCAAAAAGAAGTATACTTTAAGTAAATGTTGCTAAGTATACTAAAGTATATAAAAGTATATGTCTCTAAGTGTACTTTTAAGTATACTTGCAGTTTACTTACAATATACTTTTTGGGACTAAATTGGCCCATTTTAAGTTTAAAGTATATACTTAAAGTATACTAGTAGTACACTTTTAATTAGACTTCCAATGTACTTATAGTGTACTTCAAGTTCATATTTTAGTTTATTGAAGTACACTTAAAGTATACCACTAGTATACTTTTCTTTATACTCCAAATGCACTAGTTATATACTTCTAGTTCATACTTTAGTTTATTACAGTATACTTAAAAGTATACTACTAGTACACGTTTTCATATACTCCCAATGCACTTGTTATTTACTTCTAGTTTACAGTTTAGTTTATCATTTAAGTTAAATTTTTGAATTTCTAAAACTAATACCATGTTGTCATTGTAATTGTTAGGTTACACTTTTGAGTTTGCTTAGCAATACTTGCACAATACTATTTATATGCTAAAAATTATTTTCTAAAGTATTCTGAAAGATGTGTTTACAAAGTCATAAAACAAGGTCTTGAGAACATCAATATTTTTATATAAAATTAAGGTGCAGCTCAAAAGCTTGGCAGGGCGCGGGGTGGGCCGGATCTTGGATGTCTGCTACTCTCCACCCCAGAATAAATGGGCCTACCTCCTGGGGTTGGATGTGGGCTGCCCCATGTAGGGAGCAGGTACATGTCTTGGACCTAGGGGGTATAGAGTGTGCATCGGGATTATGAATGGAGCGTGTCGTTATTGTTTGTCTTTCTGTGACTGAGGGTGAGGATGAGGGTGGGTCTGAATGAGTGTGTCTGTGTATGAATGTTTAAGTGTCAGGCTGGGACTTGGACTGCCCCCTCTCTGATACTTCTGAGGCTACTTAATGTCGCGCTCCTGCCACGTGGCCCCCTGGTGGGTGTTCCTCTGCCTGCGGGCGTGCTTGGGGCCCTCACTATCTGGGGCTGGGCGCTTGGGCGTTTGTCGGCTCGGCCTGGTGGCTGCCTGGTGGGGCTCGTGTCCTCTGGTCCTGTCGGGTCTGGGCTTGAGGGATGGGCGTCCCCGGTGCCCGGGCCTCGGTGACCGGACCTGGGGCTACGTCGGTGCAGCGGGCTCCGGCGGGGGCCTGTGTATTTGTCGCGGTCGACCCCGGGGGGTCATTGTGTGTGGTCGCTGGTGGGGTTTGTCCGGTTCTTCCCCTTGGTCGGACCTGGGGAGAGGACGAGTGGTTCGTCCTGTTCGGGTGGTCCTGGGGACTCTGGGCTCGGGGTCCTTCCTGGGGTCTTGGGCTTTGATCGCCCCTTCGTCTGTCTCGGGCTTTGGGGGGACGGGTCTCTGATGCTTCACACTCGCTACTAAATGTTCTATTGGAGGAACCTTATTCACTTATGCATGCTCACAACCACACACAAATGGATGCAGGGATGTATATGTAGATATATGCAGATATGTAGATGGGTATATGAATGAATATAAATGTATATGTATGTATACTGTATATATATTTGTAGGAATGGGTATGTGTATTTATAGAAAGCTACTGCAAGGTCATGAATATTATCAGTCTTTATGCATGTATGTTTCGTTGCTGTGTTCTGTCATGTGCTTTGCAGGATTGTGGACGGAGGTTGGGTGTGTTTGCCTTGTGCTCTTTTTGTGGATAATTGTTGTTTTGTTGTCTTACTTTCTCTTTTCTTTCTTTCTCTCTTAAAAAAATACATATTGGAGTGAGAGGATGGCTAAAAGGTGTGAAGGGAGGCCATCTATAAATGGAAAAAAAAAAGGTGCAGCTCAAAAACAGTTTACAAAACAGTAGCGTTTAAAATGAATCCCTTCCAAGTTTTAAAAATTGAAAGGAAAATGTGCACATTTGCATTTCAAGGTGTAAACATAAAGTCCAGGGGCCTCATGTATCAACCATGCGTGCGCACAAAAACATTGCGCACGTCACTTTCCACGCAAAAGCCCGTATGTATCAAAACTGAACTGAACGTGAATATATGCGCATCCAGGTACATATCCACGCAAGCTCCCGAGCAGGCGTACGCACGTTTCTGTGGTTCTTGTTCCTTTGGCGACACTTACAGGTGTTTCAGAGAAACTGAAGCCCCACAGTCTGTGGTTGACTTTAAGAGCGGCTTGAAGACCTTTCTTTTCAACCGAGCATACTTTACTCCTCATGATTCTACTTTTGATCTGAGTTGATACTGTTGTTGATTTTAATTGTTTTATTATTTGTCTTATTGACATTCAAATATGTTGCACCTTGTAGCACTTTGAGATTTCCATTAATGAAAAGTGCGTTATAAATTGAATTCATTATTATTATTATTATTATTATTATTATTATTATTATTATTATTATTATTATTATTATTAACAGTTCAAGATGTGAAAATGATTAATATTCCCTCCAAACACACGATTAACAAGTATTACATCCACATGACGCAGTGAAATAAAGGACGCGCAACGTTGTGCCAAAAATAAATTTAACAGGAACGGATTCATTCAGCCTTACTGGAGGTTATAATAAATAGTGTAACACGCAGAGCATTTATTTAGAAACAGATATAGTTTTCCGATCTAGGATATGGCTTATCAGCCGTTTTCAGAAATAATAATTTTCCAGTTTGGCACTGCATGCTGCGCTCTGGGGAGCCGTGCATCACGCGTGCATACAGAAGCAGCGGTCAAACTGTTCCACAGAGGGGGCTGCAGGTCGATCGGGACTGTGCAGTCCAGTCCACACAAAGCCGGATCATGTCCAATGGAATGGTCTCATCCATATGTTTCCAAAGGCTGAGTGGTCGCGCTTGGAGCGCGCGCGCACCCTCACCGGTGTCGACACGGCAGCTGGAGGTGTTTCATTATCTGCGTTTATTGTAGATTTCTCCAAAATGACACGTGAAAGTACACCTTATATAACTTGTAGGAGAGCAAAAGCTTCACAGACAGACTGCGCACAGGGCTGCGGGGCGCGCGCTGCGTCTGGAGACTCCAACATCATGTCATGAAAAGTCTCCACCAAGACGCACAGACTCGTTTCTTCACATCATCTACATAAACAAAGATCTATGTTCTAGCAAACATCCAAGTAAGTTCCTCTGTGTTTACAGTAATAATGGTAATAAACTCGTGCGCAAAGTTAATATTTCCACACAGAATGAATGAATGAGCCGGTTCGCGCACCACAGCAGGGTGCGCGCGCACACAAATACCGACAATCACTCGTTCTTTGCATGATGAACACATTTTATTACTATTCTTACTTAGGATGTTTGTCCTCACTCATATTATATTGAATTCATTATTTTCCCGAATCTAGAAATCATTTCTGATCGCGCAGGGATCAAACAAACATGTCCTTCACACATGCAGGAAGTAATTTGCATCTGTTTAACATATGTAAATGTAGGCGTGTCAGGGGAGGTGTCTCACGTGCGCTCAGTTCCACGTCAATTGTGATGTACAAAAGGAATGTGCGTGGATTCAGGTGTACGCACAGTTTGATAAATCTGGATCTTTTTGTGCGTAGACACTTTTCTGGATTTCACCGTACGTCACTTTTCAGTAGGAAATCCACGCAGGTTTTTGATACATGAGGCCCCAGGGGCCTCATGTACAAAGACTTGCGTGGATTTCTTACTGAAAAGTGACGTACGGTCAAATCCAGAAAAGTGTCTACGCACAAAAAAATCCAGATTTATCAAACTGTGCGTACACCGGTATCCACGCACATTCCTTTTGTACATCACAATCAACGTGGAATTGAGCGCACATGAGAGAGTGGCCGACTCCGCCTTTGACACGCCTCCGTATAAATATGCAAAGTCATTTAAATATGCCATGCACGACAGGAATGTCGTCTCTGCTCCATTGCAAATCATGTCGGAACGTGGAAAAAAGAGGAACTTCACGGACTGTGAACAGGAATCACTTCTGAGTGAGGCAGAGAAGCACGGAAAAAGGCTTTATTTGGCACGCTCAGCGCAAAACAAACCATCCACTTTTAAATAAGAAGTTGACCAAGCTGCTCTTACATGCCTGTATAGGTTAGTGGTGAGCGCGCACGCCCTTCGTCCCAAAGGTCGTGAGATCGACTCCCGCATGGTACAACGTTTTTTTTATTTTGTTTATTCCAGATTCAAAGAACACAGGAAAACTATTTAATGAAACAACAAGAAATAGAACAATACATGAAATGAAAGGAAGCAGACGATTTCTTGTTTTGTAAATAGTTTTCATGTGTATTTAAATCTGGAAGGAAAAAAAAAAAGAAAAACGTTGTACCATGCGAGATTCGAACTCATGACCTTTGGAACTAAAGGCAAGCACGCTACACACTGACCTAAACGTAGGCATATTGGTACAGCTTGGTTAACTTCTTATTTAAAGAAATCACATCTCATTGTTGTCAATATCGTTGCCACTATTTGGCGCATGCTTTTATATCCACTCATCTAATTGCGTCCATGTGGATGTAATAATCGTTAATCATGTGTGTTTGGTGGGATTAATGATTGTTTTCACATCATGGACACAGTTTCTCAGAATCACCTGTAAGTGTCGCCAAAGGAACAAAGACCACAGAAACGTGCGTACGCCAACAGGGGAGCTTGCGTGGAGGTGCGCAGATATTCACGTTCAGTTCAGTTTTGATACATACGGGGTTTTGCGTGGAAAGTGACGTGCGCAATGTTTTTGTGCGCACGCACGGTTGATACATGAGGCCCCAGAACACAATGTAAAAATGTGTGCATTTGCTTAAACAAAGCAAAAATAGTGTCTCCAACTGGAAACTGAAGTCTTTCCTTTTCAGAAGGCATCTTCACATCTTTGGGGGGGATAAGAAAAAAAAACTTCACCGGTAGTTGTTTATGTTGTTGCATTTTTTTTCTTATGACTCTTCGCACATCTTGCATGGTGGTGTCAGGGAACTTTTCCTTGGTGTAGACTGAATGAAAAAAAAAAATGAAAAAAGAAATTACTCCAATGTTATACCATACCATTTTAGAATGAGTTTTGTCCTACATTATATACACTCACCAAGTATAGCATCAAGCTTTGTGTTGTCCAAAGGTGCAGGGCCGGATTAACAACCAGGGGCCCCTGGGCACCGAAGCTCACAGGGCCCCCTCCCTAACCTAACACCCATTTTACTATATATATATATATATATATATATACAT
>JBBPBX010076274.1:0-17153 GCA_038048925.1 Garcialebias charrua | reverse complement strand
GATGATGAATGGCTGATGGATGGATGATGGATGGATGATAATGGATGATGGATGGATGATAATGGATGATGGATGGATGATTGATGGATGATGAATGGCTGATGGATGGATGATAATGGATGATGGATGGATGATGGATGGATGATAATGGATGATGGATGGATGATTGATGGATGATGAATGGCTGATGGATGGATGATAATGGATGATGGATGGATGATGGATGGATGATGGATGATGAATGATGGATGATGAATGGCTGATGGATGGATGATGATTGGCTGATGGATGGATGATGGATGGATGATGGATGATGAATGGTGGATGATGAATGGCTGATGGATGGATGATGGATGATGGATGATGATGGATGGATTTTGAAATACATTCACTCTGAAGTGAAAAAGCACAAAAAAAAATTTTTCCGATTTTGTTTTGAAATGGAAAACCCAAAGAACGAACCATACACAGATTCAGTACAATAGTGACACTCATTACTGTACTCTTATTTAAAAAATGTACAGTACTGTATGTGTTTGATCTGCAGTACAATAGACAACAAATAATGACAAGTGGAAAAATGAGAATTTTGCAAAATGGTCCCCTCTAAATATTGTTTACATTTCGGTTTGGCTTGTATTCATAGATTTCTGTGGTCAGCTGATAATCTGGTACCACACCTTCAGCATCACAGAGCCTCGTGCTGCTGGAAGAGAACCTACAGAACTGGTTCCGTGTTTAAAGGTCCAAATGTTTTTCTGTTTAAATGGTCTCGTCATCTTCTGGGTCTGCTGCGTCATCCTCAGGACACAGGATAAAGCCGGCCTCGTCATCCGGGCCAGTCCAGGTTGTTCTGGTCACGACCCGTGGGCTTTGTTCTCACAGCAGATTAAAGGCTGCTGGATTAGGATTAGCCTGTGGACACTTCCAGGCTCTGGGAAGAGGAGCGGTCAGTGACGAGTGTGACCTGGGTCAAAGGAAGGATGGATGTACAACCTGCTGTTTAAGGAAAACAAGAAGATGGATGATGGATGGATGGATGGATGGATGGATGGATGGAAGTCTATGAAACACCAGCACTCAGCCCAACCTGATAATTGATGTCTACGTTGTTTTGCTACAGTTTTACTTTTTTTTCCTCCACCATCACCCTCAGCACTGGCTCTCCTCAGGGATGTGTGCTGAGCCCTCTTCTGTTCACTCTGCTCACATATGATTGTATAGCCACACATCCAGGCTGTCATATTGTTAAGTTTGCAGATGATACAGCTGTGGTGGGATGCATCACAGATAATGATGAATCCAGCTACAGACAGGAGGTGGAACATCTGGAGAGCTGGTGCAAAGAGAACAACCTTCACATGAATGTGAAGAAGACGAAGGAGATGATTGTGGACTTCAGAAGGAACAAACACACCCACACCCCACTGTATATAGGTGGATCTGCGGTGGAGGTGGTCTCCAGCTACAAATACCTGGGTGTACACTTGAATGATAACCTCAGCTGGAGCAACAACACCACCAGCCTGATCAAGAAAGGTCATCAGAGACTCTACTTCCTCAGACGGCTGAGACGAGCCGGTCTGAGAAGCCCAGTCCTCACCTCGTTCTACAGGTGTGCAGTGGAGAGCGTCCTGTGCTCCAGCATCAACGTGTGGCATGGAGGCTGCACAGTTGCAGAGAGAAAAGCTCTGCAGAGAGTGGTGAAGGCTGCACAGAAGTCTGTGGGAGTCAGTCTCCCCACCATCACAGACATTTACACCTCCAGATGCAGAAAAAGAGCCACCTGCATCATGAAAGACCTCACTCACCCAGCACACTCACTCTTTGCACCACTCCCCTCGGGACGGAGGTTGAGGAGCATCAAATGTAGAACCACTAGACTGAGAAACAGCTTCTACCCTGAGGCTGTCAGACTCATGAATAAATAAATAATAAGAATAAACACTGCAAAATGTCACATCATACTGATACTGATCTGTTTCTTGTTGCTGCGTTCATCTGTGACCATCTGCTCATGTTCGTGCTGCTGTTTATAATGATGTTTTTCTACTACATTAGGGCTTAGTGTATTACTAGCTGATGTGATGTCTCTCTTAGTTAATCCTAGATGTTATTATTGTATTTCTCTTGCATTTGTTGTTGGATGTAACTGGGACCCTGTGTACATAATCTCGTTTTCAACACATGTACTACATGCGGTGCAAATGACAATAAATTCTCTCTGACTCTCTGACTCTGACTCTTTTTGTTGTCTTTTGCTTTTAGCTAGTTTAGCTGATTTAAGGTTTTAGCTAGACTTAAGCTGATTTTATGTTTTAGCTATGGTTTAGCTGATTTAAGGTTTTAGCTAAAGTTTTGCTGATTTTATGTTTTAGATAGTTTAGCTGATTTAAGGTTTTAGCTACAATTTAGCTGATTTTATGTTTTAGCTATGGCTTAGCTGATTTAAGGTTTTAGCTACACTTAAGCTGATTTTATGTTTTAGCTATGGTTTAGCTGATTTAAGGTTTTAGCTACAGTTTAGCTGATTTTATGTTTTAGCTGGTTTAGCTGATTTAAGGTTTTAGCTACAATTTAGCTGATTTTATGTTTTAGCAATGGCTTAGCTGATTTAAAGTTTTAGCTACAGTTTAGCTGATTTTATGTTTTAGCTAGTTTGGCTGATTTAAGGTTTTAGCTACAGTTTAGCTGATTTTATGTTTTAGCTGGTTTAGCTGATTTAAGGTTTTAGCTACAATTTAGCTGATTTTATGTTTTAGCAATGGCTTAGCTGATTTAAAGTTTTAGCTACAGTTTAGCTGATTTTATGTTTTAGCTAGTTTGGCTGATTTAAGGTTTTAGCTACAGTTTAGCTGATTTTATGTTTTAGCTGGTTTAGCTGATTTAAGGTTTTAGCTACAATTTAGCTGATTTTATGTTTTAGCAATGGCTTAGCTGATTTAAAGTTTTAGCTACAGTTTAGCTGATTTTATGTTTTAGCTAGTTTGGCTGATTTAAGGTTTTAGCTACAGTTTAGCTGATTTTATGTTTTAGCTGGTTTAGCTGATTTAAGGTTTTAGCTACAATTTAGCTGATTTTATGTTTTAGCAATGGCTTAGCTGATTTAAAGTTTTAGCTACAGTTTAGCTGATTTTATGTTTTAGCTAGTTTAGCTGATTTAAGGTTTTATATGGATGCTGTTAGAGAAGACATGAAGGTAGTTGGAGTGAGGACAGAGGATGCAGAGGACAGAGTGAGGTGGAGGGGGATGACTCGCTGTGGCGACCCCTAAGGGAAAAGCCGAAAGAAGAAAAATAAGAAGCTGATTTAAGGTTTTAGCTATAATTTAGCTGATTTATGTTGTAGCTATGGCTTAGCTGATTTAAAGTTTTAGCTACAGTTTAGCTGATTTTAGGTTTTAGCTACGGTTTTGCTAATTTTATCTGTTAGCTTTGATTTTGATTAGCTGTTTGCTACAGTTTTACTGTTTCAGCTTCTCTACGGCTTTGCTAGTTTTAGCTATTAAAATGACTTTGGTAGGGTTTAGCTACAGTTTTGTTAATTTTCTCTTTCAGCTGCTCTTGTGTTAATTTTTGCATGTAGTGACTGTTGTGTGAATTTTAGCTCTTATTGCTGTTTTACTTATCTTAGCTGTTTTGCTGTCTTTAGCGTTTAGCTATGATTTAGCTTATGTAGCTTCTGTCCTGCTGGTTTTAACTCTGAACATATTTCGGCTGCTTCACTCATTTCTTTCCGTTTTCATTCTTTGTGTCCTCTGTAAATTAAAATCGTTTTGTTGCAGCATCAAAAGGTCAACCGGAGAGAACCGGACGTTAAACACGGTTTAGCTGTTGTGATTTGTCTAAGATCAATAAAGTTATTAAAATGGTCTGTGCTGCTTTAATTGAGCCATGTTTTAGCTGTTTTAATAAAAACATTGTTTCTCTGGGAGGCAGAGTTCAGTCAGAGTTCACGTCAAAATGTCTCGGATGATGTTTTAAACCTTCGGCTGCTTCACCTCAATCAACGAGTTTAATTTAAAAACACGTTGTTTACTGTGGAATAAACAAACATCATCATCATCAAGCCGCAGCTGAAACAAAGTGCTGCACATCAGCTAAAAACAAGAGGAAGAGAATGAAAACAAAGCTACAAATCCAAACACACAATGAACTAAAACCTACAACAAACTTGAGTGTTCTCAACGTTCCAGCGCCGACAGGACGAGGGAGAACCCAGGAACCAACCGGGTCGGTTCCTGATCCAGAGCACAAAATTATTTATTACCATATTTTCTGGCATATAAGTCGCACCTTTTTGCCTAATTGTCATGTCCTGCGACTTATAGGGCGAAACAACATATTTATGGATTTTTTCCATATTTTTAGACCAATTTTTCGCTGAGATATGACCGTTTTTCATTTTGGCAAAAAAATGGTGCAGTACCACTTTCGGCCGCTAGGGTCCACCGACCGTTCCCAGCTCATGTGTCCGACGGTGGTCTCCTCTTCTCTGACTCACTCTAGCCGTTTTTGCATTGGCCAGCCCTCAATGGCCCGGGCCGCCCCTGGGTGGCTCTGGGCCACCCGCGTTCATTACGCATTTGCCGCAGAGCCGCCTTGAAGTGGGTGGGCAGTTCTCTGGAAGTGGGTGGGGTGCTCTCTTCACGTGGGTGGAGTGTTCGTGTTTTAAGAGAGGAGACTCGGCAAAAAAAAAATTGTTAGCTGGATATATATATATTAGTGTTTCTGAGTTAAATTTTTGTTAATAACTGATCACAAATCAGCTTATGTTACAACGTAAATAACACGAAGCGCACACCCATTTCCGCCTTTCCGCGCGACCTGAATGTCAACTGTTGCGCGCAGCCAGGGTTTTAAAATATAACTAATAATCTCTAACTTCTACGTGCAGCTAAAATGTTAAGAGGAGTGATTCCTATATGGGTAAGGTGGACACCTGAAAATCCAGTCCGGTGTATAGCTCAAAGCGTTAATGCACTGTCGTTTTGACCCGGCGAAGCGGGTTCGCTTCCCGCCTGGGACAAAGTTATTTTACTTTTTTTTTTTATTGGAGTAAATAAAAAGGAGTTTGTTAACCAAACAAACTCCTTTTTATTTAAAAGAAAATGTGAATAAAGAAAAAAAAAGTAAAATAACTTTGTCCCAGGCGGGAAGCGAACCCGCTTCGCCGGGTCAAAACAACAGTGCATTAACGCTTTGAGCTATACAGCAGACTGGATTTTCAGGTGTCCACCTTACCCATATAGGAATCACTCCTCTTAACATTTTAGCTGCACGTAGAAGTTAGAGATTATTAGTTATATTTTAAAACCCTGGCTGCGCGCAACAGTTAGACAATATTAGTTATTGTTTTAGTTATTGTTTAATGACATTCAAGTCGCGCTGAAAGGCGGAAATGGGTCCGCGCTTCGTTGTTATTTACGTTGTAACATAAGCTGATTTGTGATCAGTTATTAACAAAAATTTAACTCAGAAAAACTAATTCAGCTAACAATTGTTTTAGGGGTTTCTCGTTTCTGTAGTTAAATTTGAATGAAATTCAACCCTCGCGCTGAGGTTGTTTGAATGAGTCCCGCCCCTGCTGCAAACAACGAATCAAATGTGAGCAGTACATGACGTGAAACTGGGTCCGTGGGGCTCGGCCCGATAAGAACCACGGTGGACATGGTTCCAGAACAAGGGTGGATCCCGGGCGGAAAAGGTAAATGCGAATACGCCGAACCCGGGTTAGAAGCTGGGAGAGCCTGGGAGGGCCGGCCAATGCGAAAACGGCTTCTGTCGCAGCCCGGCCTCCTGCTCTCGAGGTCTGAACTACTGTTAGCTCAGTGTTTGTTAGCAAAATAGGTCAAGAACCACAGGACAGATTTTGTTGAAACTTACAGAAAGTAATCACTGGATGGACATTTACAAACTGTTAGCTGTAGGAGATTTTTGAGATAAAATTAGATTTATTTCTAATTTATTTTCGCAGCGCGAAACAATTTAAATCCAGCAGATTTGACCATTAGTGAATTTATTAAGGAACGGTTAAGCTAAGACACATGTGTGCTATAACGTCAGCTAACAAATATAGCTATATTTTAAAGTGTTATCTTGCTAAATTTTAAAGAAAATGCAGCGGTCCCACCCGCGGCGGGTGCACGTAGTGAAACTTCTTTTAAAATCCAGCTGATTTGACAATTACGTGCATTTATTAAGGAAAAGTTAAGCTAAGACACAGCTTTGCTATAATTTTCAGCATCAAATAATTGTTTAAATCTGGTTAAAGTCCTTCCGTGTGGCAGCCATTTGCAGCAGGGCAAACCTCCGGCCCACATTTCGGGTTGTCAACGGTGACGCATAATAGATGCGACTTATACGGCGGTGCGACATGTTTATGGATTTTTCCAATTTATTGGACATAATTGGACAATGCGACTTATAGGGCGGTGCGACTTATCGGCTGGAAAATACGGTATGTTAAAAAAAAACGAGCTTCAAAATGAGCTCTTCTCGTGTAGAGTTGAAGCTGTTTCACCCAAATCTGTAAAATGAATGTGTCAGCTCTCAGAGTGAGTCAGGAAGGACTCTCAGCTACTACCACACCGAGGGATGGATGGATGGATGACACTTTATTAATCCCAGGAGGGGTATCTGAGGCATCCAGCTCTATTTGCCCTAATTATAGCCATTTTCTAAGGTCAGCTGGCTGTGGCGGCCATCTTTGATGGAGTACTCCAAAGTCCAGGTGTAGCTGCAGGTCTGATGGTCCATGAGATGTTTCTCGCTGCACGTCTGGTTTTGTTGAGTTCATGTCAGATGTTCCGTTCCTTTTGTTTTTATTTTGGATTGTTGACAAGTCTTGCTGTGTTCCTTGGTGCCACCACTTTGTTCATAGTCAGATAGCCCCGCCCACTCTCACCTGTCCTATCCCTCTGAGCTGTTTACACGTCAGCTTTAGCTGTTTTCCCATGTCGGTCGTAAAACGTTTACGCGGTGCAGCTGAGATCAGGGAATCCTGTTTTGTTTTTTAACGACGCACACACACAGCGACGCTTCCGTCCGAGCACAAGAACAGTCACGTCCAAAATGATGAACCCGAGCGTCCCTTTGGACCCAGGAGGTTGGATTGCTCCTCATCATTGAAAAGGGTGAGCAGCACAAACAGCACTATCTGTCGTTATTATTGTTGTTTACCTGTTTGTGCAGAACAAATAATTGTCTGTTCCTGGAGCTCATGTGAGCGTTTCCACAATCCTCCACTTTGAGACCTGGATTCAAAAATCTTCTCAGAAGACCAGTCTTGTGGCCGTGAACGGCCGAAACAGCAGAACTGTTGCAGTTTAACTTAAAACACGTCATGCAAACCGAACTTCGGCTGCTGGACGTGGGATCTGCCTCCTTGAAGGGAGCCGGATCTCGTAGATCCACTTGTTTCATAGAACCGTTCGGTTTTTAACGATAACCTCACAGGGGACTCCAACCGGGGGTCACTGCCCCGACAGCACAGCTCAGGTGCAATAACTCCTCCACCAACAGAAGGTGGAGATTTACAGAGGAGACGGATCACTCTGGCTTCTGCTGTGTTGTGTACTCTGTGCCGGTCCGGTGAGGTGAAGAGGGAGCGGAGCTGCAAGGAGAAGCTCTCTGTTTACCAGTCGGTCTTTGTTCCCTCGCCTGTGGTCAGGAACTCTGGGTAGGGACTGAAAGAACCAGATCCTGGATCCAGGAGGTCTGAAGGGGTTTCCTCTGCAGAGCTGGACTCTCCCTCAGAGATCAGGTGAGAAGTTCAGGAGAGACACGGGGTAGAACTGCTGCTCCTCCACATCCAGAGGAGCCAGGTGAGGAGGTTCATCTGGTAAGGATGGACCCTGGACGCCTCCATAGGGAGCTGTTTTGTCCAACTGGGAGGAGACCCCCAGGGAAGACCCAGAACAGAATGGAGAGATGTGTCTCTCAGCTGGTCTGAACATCTGGAAGAGGTGGCTGGACCTCCCTGATCAAGATGCTGCCCCGAGACCCGAGTCCAGGTCATTGGACTTCTTGTTTCATTGGTAGCACCAACACTGGGTCCAACTTGTTCTTCACTAACACCGCCCAGCTCCTCCTGAGTAGAGCTGCATTCAGGCCTAAAAGGTCCGACCCGACTCGACCCGGCCCGTAACCATCATTTCCGAACCCCACTCGACCTGATGAATTAACGGTTATGACAGATCTGAACCCACCCCCCATCCCCGACATTTTTAATTTAGCTTTGACTGCTTATATACGTATTAACGGTCGGTGGACGTGTGTGGTTGAATAAAAGGGGCAGGAGATCGGAGCGGAGGTGCTCTCAGATCATCATCAGCTTTATTTATAAAGCGCTTTAAAGCTGGGATATGCGATTTCTTGAACACTCTGGGACTTAGAAATATTTTCAGCGCAGAAAAGCATTCTGCTACCTCCCCCTCAGAGCTATACATGGCTCAGAGGGGGAGCCAGACAGTCCGTGCTTCTGCTGAACTTGAGTTCTGCTCCGCCCCCTGCTGTGTGTCTGCTCGGAGCGCTTCAATATTCTGTGATTATGTTTATAAAAACCTTTTAAAAATATAATAAAACCATGGAGCACTTGTCCAACAACACAAAACCCAGCAGAAATCAGCAGAGGTTCACGAAGCAACGTTGGACATGATTTAATTCGCTCGTGATTTCCTCATGTCTGTCAGCGCAGGTTTGGAATGTCTGGAATGCTCCGCCCCCACTCCATGTCCTGTCTCTGCGCTGCGAAGTTCTGTGTTTATATGATAATATAACTGTTTAAAAAATATAATAAAACCATGAATCACTCGTCCAACAACACAAAAAGACCCTGTAATCAGCAGAGCATCACCAGCCAATTTGGACATGATTTAATTCGCTCGTGAGTCGTGACAAATCCATTTCCTCATTCCTGTGAGTGGAGGATGAAGCGATCACTTGACTTTTGGCAAAAAAACTAAATAAAAGTCCAGCTCTGGGATGAAGAAGGGATATTTAATACATTTGTGTCACATAAAAAACAGTCCTGCATCGCTTTGCAATCCTTTGAATGAGAACGAGCCGCGGCGCTGAGGCTGTGACAGGCGGGGGCGTGGGTTGGGGCGTGACAAACAACTCTGTTTTTATTGGCTGGTCAGTGTCCGGGTCACTCTGTGTTTTCAGTGTTTTTATAAATGCTGATAGAGAAGCAAGGGGACTATAGTTTTTTTCAGAGATTACTTTGTCTAACATCAGTCTGTCAGTAGATAGTGACAGAGTGAAGAAATATGTTAAAAATATATTGTTTGAAAAGTTACAGACTACATTACAATGTTACATACCCCAGCTTTAACACAGCAACAGCTGAAACAAAGTGCTGGACATCAGATACAAACAAGATAAAAGAAAGCATAAAATCAGAGCTACAAAACTAACGCAGTGAACTAAAAACTCAATTTAAAATACAATAAAATGACAAGTTAAACAGGTAAAATCAATAAAAACAAAGTAAAATCAAGTCTCAGTTGGTTGAAGGCCAATGAGTAGAGATGAGTTTTCAAACGGGTTTTAAAAATGGACAGTGAGGGAGCCTGTCGAATGTGTAAAGGCAGAGCGTTCCATAACTTAGGGGCACTAACAGAGAAGGTCCTGTCTCCTCGAAGCTTCCTCTTACTCTTTGAAATGACCAGGAGCAGCTGGTCAGCAGACCTGAGTGACCGGGTGGAGGGTAATGGTGTAGAAGCTCTGTCAAATGAGGGGGGCAAGGTTGTTAAAAACCTTAAAAACAAACAAGAGAATTTTTAAATGAACTCTAAAATACACGGGCAGCCAGTGGAGAGAAGCCAGGACAGATGTGTGATGTGCTCTCTTTTGCATGTTCCAGTTAAAAGTCATGCAGCAGCATTTTGCACCAGCTGTAGTCGTGCAAGTGAGGACTGGCTGACTCTGATGCTACGTTCAGACCGAACGCGTTTTGAGCTGCAGGAGTGGCCGGTTTACATGCAAAGTCAATGGGGGACGCGCCTCTAGGGGTCGTGCGTCGCGTCACGTCCGTTTTGAGCGGCGCGGAAGGGGCGGCAGAGCGTTTTCCGTGCATGCTGTGCCCGCGGCAGCCGCCGCCGCTCGAGTTGAAAAATCTGAACTTTCGCTGCTCAACGCGTCTTGACAACCAATCAGGGAGAGTTCACAGCTATGTGACGCGGTAACAAGGGGACGGATGTTGCACAAGTGTGACGTATTGTTTGTGAGACACAGAAACAACCCGCAAATAAATGGTGAAACTCACCTAAGTCCGAACGTCTCTGAACGGTTTCTTGAACCCAGACACGGCGAATTGCACGTCGTCGGCGTGCTACTTTACTCAGTAAATACATTAAGCCAATTGTCTCCAGTTCATCCGCCATTTTGAGAACAGACAACAACAAAACATCAGACCGGAAAAAGAATCAAGACGCTCCTCCCACACCCCGCCACCACCGCTGCTTCTCATTCTGGTCTGAACACCAGTGCGTCCAGTGCGTCCACCTTGAGGCCTTTCGCGCTTTTTGGCCGCTCAAAACGCGTTCGGTGTGAACGTAGCATGAGATAGAGAGAAATGCAGTAATCCAGCCGTGATGAAATGAAGGCATGGATTACTATCACCATCTCGGGGCCAAGATGGTGTAGAGGCAGGGCAGCCCGCTCAGGACCGGAAGGTCCCGGGTTCAATCCAAGACCAGACCAAAAAACATGCTTGTTAGGCTGATTGGTGACTCTAAATTGACCCTAGGTGTGAGTGTGAGAGTGGATGGTTGTTTGGTGTGAGTGAGACAGGTCCCTCTTGTAAATGAGTCCCCGTGACTCAACGAGGCTAGCCTGTATAAATAAAGGTTGAATGAATGAATGAAAAAATCCCCGGTCACTGCATACCTCGTTGTGTCCCTGGGCAAGACACTTAACCCTGAGTTGCTCCCGGTAGGACTGGCAGCACCTTGCATGGCAGGCTACCGCTACCGGTGTATGAATGTGTGTATGAATGGGTGGATGGCTGGTACTGTGAAGCGCTTTGGGGCCCCTCATAGGGGGCTGGAAAGTGCTGTATAAGTAAGCTCCATTTACCATTTACTAAATCTCTGCTTCTGCTGCATTCTGCATTATTCAGACACGGACACTGCTCTGACATGTCGGATATTTTGTGATCTCACCTGCTTGGGTCGTCGGCCGCATGTGTCCTCTGAGTGCACCGGGCTCTGGGCTCCGGGTTCGTGTTAGAAATGTTACGTCTATATTCTGTTTTTTACTTCGTTGTGTGTGCTGCCTGCTGTTTGTTTGTTTGTACAGCAGTTTGGTTGGCCTTGTCGCTGTTTTAAGTGCTCTGTAAATAAAATGGTGTGGTATAGAAATGACAGCTCTCCTCCTGAAGGCTCTCGGCTCCGTGTCTCCGGACCTTCAACAAACTGAAACCTGTTGAGAGCTGGTACATGATAAAAGTCAGATAATTACCAAAAGTGGAAGAACTAAATCAAGACAGTCCAACAACAAGAACCCCAAGTGTCCTTCACCACAATGAGTCAGTAGAACACACACGAGAGCCTCGGATGGCGTCAGGGAGCGCCGGGCGTTGTTTGAAGCCGTAGAAAGGCGTCGCGCAGATCAATGGCTCTTTTATGACGAGCCGAGGCCCCGTCAGAAAAGAGAGGAGCCATTAGGCTCATTAACCATTACTCAACGTATCAAACAGGACACAAGCACTTCATTTCTGAGAGGAAACATCACAAAGTCTCTCCCTCGTCGCATGAAAGAGCGACGGCTTGAAAAGGACGAATCTAATGGAAAACTTAGAGATCAATAAGAAAACAAAACAAATGGATTCTGTGAACCTTCATGAGGCCGAGCGACGAAGACCAGCCGCGCTTGAAATGTCACGTTTTTACAACGTTTCTCTCGTTGTTTACTTGTTTGAAGGATTCAGCCTCTAAAGGAACATGTTTAATACTTTTATGATAAACCTGTCTCTACAATAAACATTATTGTCATTACACCTGAGCGCAACATGTACATTTTAGGATACACAGAAAACAACGTGTTGGAGCTTTATTTAAAAAAGTCACATTTGTTTTCACTAAAAATTGTTGTTTTCATGTCGGTAAGAGAAGCTGGAGGAACGTGAAGCCGTGCATTTTACCGTCTCGCCTCATAAATCATGTTTTTTTTATTTCTGCTGTAAATTAAATGAGTTTCAAGGATTCAAGGTTATTTATTTGTCGTTCGCACCCCATGTGGTGCATGTGGTGGAACGAAATTATGTACACCGGGGTCCCAGTTACATACAACAATAAAATGTAAAAGAAAAACAGTAATAAGATCTGAGATATGAACTAAGAAAAACATCAACTAAAAATACACTAAGTAATAGCATAAAAACATTTTGTCGAACAACAGCATGAACATGAGTCTGTGTGAGCAGATGAACACGAATGAACACAGCAACATGAAACAGATCAGCAGCAACATGAAACAGATCAGCAGCAACATGAAACAGATCAGCAGCAACATGAAACAGATCAGCAGCAACATGAAACAGATCAGCAGCAACATGAAACAGATCAGCAGCAACATGAAACAGATCAGCAGCAACATGAAACAGATCAGCAGCAACATGAAACAGATCAGCAGCAACATGAAACAGATCAGCAGCAACATGAAACAGATCAGCAGCAACATGAAACAGATCAGCAGCAACATGAAACAGATCAGCAGCAACATGAAACAGATCAGCAGCAACATGAAACAGATCAGCAGCAACATGAAACAGATCAGCAGCAACATGAAACAGATCAGCAGCAACATGAAACAGATCAGCAGCAACATGAAACAGATCAGCAGCAACATGAAACAGATCAGCAGCAACATGAAACAGATCAGCAGCAACATGAAACAGATCAGCAGCAACATGAAACAGATCAGCAGCAACATGAAACAGATCAGCAGCAACATGAAACAGATCAGCAGCAACATGAAACAGATCAGCAGCAACATGAAACAGATCAGCAGCAACATGAAACAGATCAGCAGCAACATGAAACAGATCAGCAGCAACATGAAACAGATCAGCAGCAACATGAAACAGATCAGCAGCAACATGAAACAGATCAGCAGCAACATGAAACAGATCAGCAGCAACATGAAACAGATCAGCAGCAACATGAAACAGATCAGCAGCAACATGAAACAGATCAGCAGCAACATGAAACAGATCAGCAGCAACATGAAACAGATCAGCAGCAACATGAAACAGATCAGCAGCAACATGAAACAGATCAGCAGCAACATGAAACAGATCAGCAGCAACATGAAACAGATCAGCAGCAACATGAAACAGATCAGCAGCAACATGAAACAGATCAGCAGCAACATGAAACAGATCAGCAGCAACATGAAACAGATCAGCAGCAACATGAAACAGATCAGCAGCAACATGAAACAGATCAGCAGCAACATGAAACAGATCAGCAGCAACATGAAACAGATCAGCAGCAACATGAAACAGATCAGCAGCAACATGAAACAGATCAGCAGCAACATGAAACAGATCAGCAGCAACATGAAACAGATCAGCAGCAACATGAAACAGATCAGCAGCAACATGAAACAGATCAGCAGCAACATGAAACAGATCAGCAGCAACATGAAACAGATCAGCAGCAACATGAAACAGATCAGCAGCAACATGAAACAGATCAGCAGCAACATGAAACAGATCAGCAGCAACATGAAACAGATCAGCAGCAACATGAAACAGATCAGCAGCAACATGAAACAGATCAGCAGCAACATGAAACAGATCAGCAGCAACATGAAACAGATCAGCAGCAACATGAAACAGATCAGCAGCAACATGAAACAGATCAGCAGCAACATGAAACAGATCAGCAGCAACATGAAACAGATCAGCAGCAACATGAAACAGATCAGCAGCAACATGAAACAGATCAGCAGCAACATGAAACAGATCAGCAGCAACATGAAACAGATCAGCAGCAACATGAAACAGATCAGCAGCAACATGAAACAGATCAGCAACATGAAACAGATCAGCAGCAACATGAAACAGATCAGCAGCAACATGAAACAGATCAGCAGCAACATGAAACAGATCAGCAGCAACATGAAACAGATCAGCAGCAACATGAAACAGATCAGCAGCAACATGAAACAGATCAGCAGCAACATGAAACAGATCAGCAGCAACATGAAACAGATCAGCAGCAACATGAAACAGATCAGCAGCAACATGAAACAGATCAGCAACATGAAACAGATCAGCAGCAACATGAAACAGATCAGCAGCAACATGAAACAGATCAGCAGCAACATGAAACAGATCAGCAGCAACATGAAACAGATCAGCAGCAACATGAAACAGATCAGCAGCAACATGAAACAGATCAGCAGCAACATGAAACAGATCAGCAGCAACATGAAACAGATCAGCAGCAACATGAAACAGATCAGCAGCAACATGAAACAGATCAGCAGCAACATGAAACAGATCAGCAGCAACATGAAACAGATCAGCAGCAACATGAAACAGATCAGCAGCAACATGAAACAGATCAGCAGCAACATGAAACAGATCAGCAGCAACATGAAACAGATCAGCAGCAACATGAAACAGATCAGCAGCAACATGAAACAGATCATACCATACCATACCATTTTATTTATAAAGCACTTTAAACAGGAACAAGTCCACACCAAAGTGCTGGACAAACAAACACGCAACAGGCAACACAGACAATGAAGTACAACACGAAAAACATAAAAACATTGCAGATCATAAATCAAACGATCCAATACAAATCAGCTGGCATTGAAAGCAATGGAGTAGTAGTGAGTTTTTAACCGGGATTTGAAAACCGAGAGGGAGGGGGCCTGTTTGATGAGCAGCGGTAACTCGTTCCAGAGTCTTGGGCCTGCTACAGAGAACCTCTGCGCTTAAGGCGAGTTTCTGGAACTATTAATGGTGTGGTTACATCAAACAGCTTTTCAACCTCCAAAAAGCTCCTCACGCACGCAAGTGGACGCACTTGGTGTCCAGACCTACTCGGACCAGAACGCCAGAATGCGAAACAGCTGCTGGGTGTGTGGGAGGAGCTTACCGGTATACAGAGTCCTGCGCACAGAGTCCTGCGCACTCCGCCAGGCGAGGAGCTTTTTATTTCCGTCTCTGTGGAGCAGACTTGACTGGTCGTGAAGGACTTGTCGCGAACACACAGCTACAATGAGTTTCTCTTCCATAGTACACGACCTCGCGGGTCTTTTCTGTGACCAACAAACAATACGTCACATAGTGCGCGCGCACCCTCGTTTCCGCGTCACATAGGGGGACTCTCCCCGTCTCTTCTCCTCCTCTCTTCTCCCCCTCTCTTCTCCACCCGACTCTCCCTGATTGGTTGACACACCAACCAATCAGGGAGAGTTGAGCGGCGTTTGAAAGTTTGAACCGCAAAATCTTCAGCATGTTGAATGCGCGGTTTGGAGGCTGAAGCCGGTTCACGTGCACGGAAAAACGCTTCCCAGCACGCTCAACACGCACGCGACGTGACGCCCGACGCCAAGACGTGGCTGGAAGCGCGTCCACCATTGACTTTACATGTAAACTGGACGCTCCTGCTGCCAAAACGCTGTTCGGTGTGACTACACCATAAGAGTACCTGATCCTCTGACCTCAAAGCACGTGGAGGGACATATGGGTGTATCAGATCCGAGAGATAGGCGGGAGCGAGACTGTTCAGCGATTTGTAGACATACATGAGAATTTTGAATTGGATTCGAAGATGAACCGGTAGCCAGTGAAGGGAGGCCAAGACTGGTGTAATGTGCTCTCTTTTGCGTGTGCTGGTTAAAAATCGGGCAGCTGCGTTCTGAACCAGTTGTAATCGTGCAATGGTGGCTTGACTGACGCCAAACAGAAGTGAATTGCAGTAATCAAGCCTAGATGTAATGAATGCGTGAATCACTGTCTCCAGGTGCTTTTTGGATAATATGGGCTTCAGCTTAGACAGACGCCTCAGCTGGAAAAAACAGGATTTGACGATCATGTTTACATGACTGTTGAGTTTCATGGAAGGATCCATTATCACTCCCAGATTTGTGACTTTTTGTTTTTCGGACAGGGGTAGAGCAGACAGGTCAATGCAGTGGTTTGAGGTTGTGTCATTGGGAAGGAACAATATGGCTTCAGACTTCTTATCATTGAAGCTTAAGAAATTTAAAGCCATCCAGTCCCTGATGTCAGCCAGGCAGTCGAGCAGAGGTTGAATAGAGCCTGTACCATTTTGTCTTAGGGGGAAGTAATTTGACAGTCATCAGCGTAGAAGTGGAAGGGTATATGCATCACAAACAATGATGAGTCCAGCTACAGACAGGAGGTGGAACATCTGGAGAGCTGGTGCAAAGAGAATAATCTTCACATGAATGTGAAGAAGACAAAGGAGATGATTGTGGACTTCAGAAGGAACAAACACACCCACGCCCCACTGAAAATAGGTGGGTCTGCAGTGGAAGTGGTCTCCAGCTACAAATACTTGGGTGTACACATGAATGATAACCTCAGCTGGAGCAACAACACCACCAGCCTGATCAAGAAAGGTCATCAGAGACTCTACTTCCTCAGACGGCTGAGACGAGCTGGTCTGAGCAGCCCAGTTCTCACCTCCTTCTACAGGTGTGCAGTGGAGAGCATCCTGTGCTCCAGCATCAACGTGTGGCATGGAGGCTGCACAGTTGAAGAGAGGAAAGCTCTACAGAGAGTGGTGAAGGCTGCACAGAAGTCTGTTGGAGTCAGTCTCCCCACCATCACAGACATTTACACCTCTAGATGCAGGAAAAGAGCCACCTGCATCATGAAAGACCTCACTCATCCAGCACACTCACTCTTTGCCCCACTCCCCTCAGGACGGAGGTTGAGGAGCATCAAGTGTAGAACCACTAGACTGAGGAACAGCTTCTACCCTGAGGCTGTTAGACTCATGAATAAATAAAAATAAAATAAAAAATAAACACTGCAAAATATCACATTGTGCTGATGCTGATCTGTTTTCTTGTTGCTGTGTTCATCTGTGACCATCTGCTCATACAAACTCATGTTCGTGCCGCTGTTTATTCCCACTATATTAGGCTTAGTGT
>JBBPBX010076273.1:0-10945 GCA_038048925.1 Garcialebias charrua | reverse complement strand
AAGCCCAGGGGCCCCCATCCTCCTAAATCCGGCCCTGCTTACGCCTGTGAAGTATGACTGAGTTTGATCCAGGAGGTCCAGAAAGGATTGAAGGTTGTTGAGATGAATGAGTCAGACAGAATGTGAATGTTACAGACAGATTAATGTGACTATATATGTGTTTGTGCCTGGTGAATGTGCAGTACAATAGTTGTGTGTTGATAGATTTTTGTGTATTGATAGATTTTTGAGAAAGGTGTACAGGGTTTTCACTACTTTTCTATAGATATAATTTAGTTTTATCAATTTTGATTCTTAGATTTGAACGATAATTAGAAATGTTTTAGAGGATACATTTTAGCTGCACACTTTGTTAAGAAATATCAGAGTAGCCTAGCGGTGAATTTTACTGATAGGAAATGTTTGTGGTAGAACATTGTACAGAGATAATAAATATATATATATATATATATATATATATATATATATATATATATATATATATATATATATATATATATATATAGGAAATGGATGTGAATAAGATAATTGAGTTTGACAGGTTATGGAAGGATTTTTGTGTTTTCTGTTCTGATTAGATTAATCATAGATTAAGTGTTTAATTTTCTGATTGTGGTCTTAGCCCTTATCACAGACATCTCTGAATAAGAGCAGTTGAGCTTTTCTCAGATATCGGATTAGTTAACAGAGTAGTGTAGGCTTTTCCCCTCACAGGTGTCTATGATGAAGAAGATGAAGAGGCCTGACAACAGTTCATATTCTTTGCTAAGGTTAACACATACCAGAAATGGAGCAGAGTATATGCAATGTTTTGAAGTTTGTTAAGAGTTGATAAATCACATTTTGGGAAATTTAAGGGTTTTTGAGAAAGTATTGAATTTATAAGGTCTGATTAAAGTCCAGTTTTTTTTATTGAACGCCTTTTTAAAGGTATTGAATTTAACTTCATTATTCCTGCATATACCCTGTAGAGGCGTGTTTGTTGATAGGAGGGACAGTCCGCTCGGTTCTTTCTTGTTTTTATTTTTATTTGTTCGTCTTTGCATCTATTTTTGTCTTGTTTGTTTTTGTCTGTTTTCTTCTTGTTCATTGTTTTTGTTTGTTTTGTCTTGTTTCTATTTGTTTGTTACATTTGTTTTATTCTTTGTTTTTGTCTGTTTTATTTTTTGTTTGTTTGTTCTGATCTTATTCTGTTTAGTTTTTATTACCATTTATATTGATGCTTATTTTATATGAGGGTTTTATATTCTGGGTGGGTAACTTAGATGTAATATTGCTGTGGGTGGGAATGTTAGAGATTTCCAATGTGTATCAAGTTTTTAATTGCATTCTCACATAGAACATATAGGATTTTGTTGACATGATGTTTGTCATGTCAAAAGGGGAATTGAAATATATTTCTATCAGTATTACATTACACCCATTATGTTCCATTATTTGTATTCACTTAATTCTGCCTTATAATGTGAAATGTGACACAAGGCAGAACGTTTTTCTCTCGGGCTTTGTTTTCACTAGGGAACAGTTACACGCCTGCACAATTCACAGACCCAACATTTGATGTTTACATTGAAGCTGATAGTTTGTTGACAGAAAGGAGGGTCACGTGGTAGTGTAGGTGGTTCCAGGGCGGTCCTGAAGCAGTCCAAGGAGGTTCCAGGGTCCAAGGAGGCGGTGACGACATCCAGGGTTTTATAACCGTGGCCCTGCCTTTGAAGATGTGTGTGTGGACTGTGCTTGGAGTCAGGTCTGTTGGTTGCTGTAAGGTTTATTCTTATAATGTACAATAAACTAAGGATGGGACAGATCCGATCCAGTATTTAAGTATCGGATATCGGATCCAACCTGCCAATATTTTTCCGATACCAGCTTCAAAGAGCACTTGTGTAAGTTGTGTTCAATCACATTCTGTGACTGCCCTTTTTAACATGGTATGAGTTAAACCTAATGAAGATACTCTTAAGCCTTACAATAGGGAACCCACTGACTTTAACAGCACACAGGACAGGAGGCAAGTATACCACACACATGTCCTCCTTACTCATGGTGCAGCTGAAAAAAAACTAAAAAAGCGCTAAGCATGATGGGAAAGACAACACAGCCACTCCCCTTAACCACTAAGAGAGTGGGTTTTGTTGTCTTACCCATTATAACCAATAGTTATAACCAATAGTTTGTCCAGCTAAAGCTGAAAAAACTAAAAAAAAACGCTAAGCATTATGGGAAAGACAACAAAATTCACTCTCTTAGTGGTTAAGGAAAGTGGCTGTATTGTCTTTCCCATCATGCTTGGCAGCACGGTGGCACAACTGGTAGAGCTGCTGCCTCTCAGCGAGAAGGTTGCCGGTTCAAATCCCGGTCCGGGGCCTTTCTGGGTGGAGTTTGCATGTTCTCCCCGTGCATGCGTGGGTTTCCTCCGGGTACTCCGGTTTCCTCCCACAGACCAAAAAACATGCATGTTAGGCTGATTGGTGACTCTAAATTGACCCTAGGTGTGAGTGTGAGAGTGGATGGTTGTTTGGTGTGAGTGAGACAGGTCCCTCTTGTAAATGAGTCCCCGTGACTCAACGAGGCTAGCCTGTATAAATAAAGGTTGAATGAATGAATGAATGAATGCTTAGGACTTTTTTAGTTTTTTTCAGCTGCACCATGAGTAAGGAGGACATGTGTGTGGTATACTTGCCTCCTGTTCTGTGTGCTGTTAAAGTCAGTGGGTTCCCTATTGTAAGACTTATGAGCGTCTTCAATGGGTTTATCTCACACAATGTTAAAATGAATAGTTGGGTACGACAGTTTCATTATACAGAGTCACATACCTGAACAGTATCGGATCGGAAAAGTATCGGTATCGGTCGATACTCAGTTATAAAGTATCGTTATCGGATCGGAAGTGAGAAATGTGGATCGGTGCATCCCTACAATAAACCTGCATAAAATTTGCACATTCGTTTCAGAGCTTCCTTCAACCTTTTGAATTCGCAACATTACCTTTAAATATCCAAAGAAATTTTATGAAAAGACAAAGTTATTACAATCTCAAAGGGACAGAGATATTCATCAAACCACAATTCAGAACCAGCTTAAAGGGACGGTCTACCTCAATTCAGGGAGTTCGATTGTGGAATGCTCTGGAGAGTGATGTTAAAAATGCAAAATCAATGTATACATTTAAGAAAAAGGTCAAAAAGGACTTGCTCAAAAACTATATATGATGTAACTTAGTGTGTTTGTGTATTACACTTATGTTGTACTTATGATGTAGCTTAGTGCGTTTGTGTATTACAGTTAGAAAAAATTAAGTAGAATTATTCATTTTTGTGATGTAGTTTGTGTATTACAGTTAGGAAAATTAAGTAGAATTATTCATTTTGTGAACATCTTGATGTTGTGCCATCTTGTAGTTTGTGTATTACAGTTAGAAAAATTAAGTAGAATTATTCATTTTATGATCTAGTTTGTGTATTACAGTTAGGAAAATTAAGTAGAAAAAAAATTAAGTGTGATGTAGTTTGTGTATTAGTTAGAAAAATTAAGTAGAATTATTCATTTTGTGATGTAGTTTGTGTATTACAGTTAGAAAAATTAAGTAGAATTATGGGTGATGTAGTTTGTGTATTACAGTTAGAAAAATTAAGTAGAATTATTCATTTTGTGATCTAGTTTGTGTATTACAGTTAGGAAAATTAAGTAGAATTATTCATTTTGTGATGTAGTTTGTGTATTACAGTTAGAAAAATAAGTAGAATTATTCATTCTGTGATGTTGCTTGAAGGTTATCATTGGTTGAACAAACTGTGAAATAAGGGGCAGATATAATAAGATTTCATCTTCTTTCTGCTCCCTTCATTTTATCCTACTTGTATTCTTGTATCTGATGAAACTGTCTTGTATTGTTCTTTTAAAATGAATGAATAAACATCAAATCAAATCAAATCAAATCAAATCAAATAAAGCCTTTTAGTAATACCTTTTTGAGCATCTCGCTTCAGTCTGCATCTGTGTCCAATCCTTCACAAAACCTTACGCATGTACACAAGAGTTTGGTGTTATCTCTCCAAGGATGTAATTAAAGAGTTTGGCTTTGTCCATCTTGGAGCGATCACTCCTCATTAGGGATGGGAATTGTTAAGAAATTATCAATATTAATTCCTTCATCGATATCATTTATCGATTCAATTCCTTATCAATTCTGTTATCAATTCTCATTGGGTTAGGCAAAAAAATTGTACACCATTTGTGTGCATGAAGTATTTAATGCTCTTTCACCAGAACAAAAATAGAACTTTTATGAAAAAATAATTCCTAATTAACATTATTAACCACAACTTGTAATTCACAAGTTTCAATTTTAAAATAGTGTAATAATCCATGCAATCTATCATCTTTCATTACAAAAAACAAAACTTACATATCATCTTCATCCTCTTCTGCCTCCCTCTGTGTCTCTCCCTCTGCGTCTATCCCAGCTCTGCCAGCAGCACAAGTTTCAATTTTAAAATAAATAGTGTAATAATCCATGCAATCTATCATCTTTCATTACAAAAAACAAAACTTACATATCATCTTCATCCTCTTCTGCCTCCCTCTGTGTCTCTCCCTCTGCGTCTATCCCAGCTCTGCCAGCAGCACAAGTTTCAATTTTAAAATAAATAGTGTAATAATCCATGCAATCTATCATCTTTCATTACAAAAAAAAACACTGAGCAGCAAAAAAAGCTCTCACAACAGAAAGAGGCTACAATGAAACACACTGAACAAAAATATAAAACAACACTTTTGTTTTTGCTCCCATTTCTACGGTGGCATTTTTAGGTCTGTTGTGTGTTAATATCGTCATCCTGAAAGCTAAGTGTGCTAGCACTAGCCTCTGAGCCAGCCAGACTCCGGCAATCCTCGTCAGCTAAATGTTATTACATGAGATGGAGATTATTTATACAACACAGTGGAAGCAGTAAAGCAAAAAAGTAACAAGTGACAGGAACTGGAGGAGTTTAACGTTACGTGCACCTGCAACATTTAAAACAGAGGAGGATGCTAGCTTGTTAGCTCCGCTTCCACCACAAAGCTGCGTGTTAAAGATGGTACATTTGTGCAAACTCACCTCATACTGAGTGGTCAAATGCTTCTCTCTGCATGTTAGAAGTATTTCTGCCCTATCGACGCTTTTCATGTGTTGCAAGTAGACCTGGTTTCGTCTTCACTTTTTCCTTGACGCCATGTTGATACGGCGCATGTCTGTGATGTCATCACGTAAATGCGTCACCATGTCGAGTCAGTAGAACGAGTCAGAGAACCGATAAACTGAATCGTTAAGACAAGCAGCCTACAATTCCATGGAATTGGACTTTTAAGAACCGGTTCTCTAACAGAACCGGTTCTCGATTCCCATCCCTACTCCTCATCACAAATTCCTGCTCAGCAGTGGAGGTTTGTACCATCTGGCTGCTGCTGAATAAGTCACAGTGTTTTAAGGTAAATATACAAACATTGCATCTAAACAGGGTAGTTTGAGACGGAACGGTCAACTCATTTAGCAAAATATTTAAATGCTTAATTATAAACATCAAACTCAAGGTAGGGAAAGCTTTTACACATGAAGGGGAAAGAAATAAATACATCTCAACATCCTTGTGAAGAAGCCAGTCTGATGTGTATTATTGGGCATCTTGAGGGACTAAGGCCCTGTACACACGTAGCCGTTTATCAGTAAAACCGAACAGTTTAGCATGCGGTTTAGCCTATCATCCACACGTGAACGCCGGTTGATGTAACTATAAACGAATAATAACAAAACTCCGGCCAAAGTGAAGATTTGAGAACTCTCCGCTTTCGCGTCTGCGTGTGTACTTTCAGAACGGACGTTTCAGCTCCAGCTGGAGCTGAAAGTCCGGTTCTGCCGGTTCTCCAGCTGGAGCTGACGTCACATGCTCGGAGAAAAAAAAGCACTAAAAAGTCAACATACCTGCTCTGACATGATTCCCAGTCGACATTTTCCTGCATTTTATTAACTTTGTACTCCAACACGGTATTTTAGTAGTTCAACCTTGCAGTCTGTCCACCCAAAGAAAGGAAAATAAATAACAGGAAGTCGCGGCTGTTGTAAACAATTACTGAAAACGTACTCAAATTCAGACCAAGGCTGAGAAGGATCACAGACACAGGTAATCAGTTAAGTGAGTTTATTTACAGTGCTGGGGTAAAGGAAGTCAGGGTTCCTGGAAGGAAAGGGGGAAAAAGATTAATGATGATGTTTGGGGAATATTGCAGTTTTAGTGTTTAATTAAGTCTCTCTCTTACAGAAGGAACTTGGAGGAGGCAGACCAGAGGGAGGAGGTGAGTGTCCATCAGGTGAGTAATTCCTTGTATTTATCCAAGAGTCCCAAGTAGTGTCTTGCAGGTGGCAGCTGGTGGGGGAGTGTCAGGCTGGAGGACAGAGTTTTCTCAAAGAAGGAGTCCAGTTTGGGTTCCAGAGGTGAGTCACAGATTTGTCTTGAAAACACAGGGAGACATAAGCTGGTTAAACATAAGTTCACAAAGGAGAACATTAAAATGGCTGTCTCACAGTACCCAAGGTGACTGAATGATTCAGCAAAGACTGGAACCTCCTCCAAGGCTTAAATAGCAGCTGGACTCGTTAACCGGATTGGCAACAGCTGGTTACCCAGGAACTCCCATCTCCAACACTCAGCAACTGCAAGGTGAGTTCTCACATACACACAAACACAAACCCAACAGTACCCCCCCTCAAACATCGCCTCCAGGCGATCAAAGGCGCTTGTCAGGATGTCTCACAAAAAAGTCAGTGATGAGACCAGGATCCAAGATGAAGGACCTGGGAATCCAAGATCTCTCCTCGGGGCCGTAACCCTCCCAATCAACCAAAAACTGATGTCCACGACCCCGTCTCCGAACATCCAGGAGTCGACGAACGGTGAACACAGTCTGATCATCAACCACACGAGGGGGTGGACGATCGAGGTCGGAAGGATTCAAAGGATCCTCCACATAGGGCTTGAGTTGGGACACGTGGAAGGTGGGATGAACACGCATAGAGCGAGGGAGCCGAAGTTTAACAGCAGAGGGGTTAACAATTTTGACAACAGGAAAAGGTCCAATAAACCGAGGTCCCAGTTTTCTGGAGGTGTCCTTGAGGGAGATGTTCTGAGTGGAGAGCCATACCTTCTGTCCCACAGCGTACAGAGGAGCCGGAATACGGCGACGATCAGCCCACCTCCTGGTTTGTTCACGGGACCGAAGAAGAGCCTCCTTGGTCTGCCTCCAGATGCGTCTGCAACGTCGTAGGTGGCACTGGACAGAGGGGACAGACACGTCAACCTCCTGGTGGGGAAACAGTGGAGGCAGGTAACCCAGAGATGCTTCAAAAGGAGAGAGGCCCGTAGCAGAGGACGTGTGAGTATTATTACCATTTCTTGCCATTACCAAGATGGCGCCCGTAAGCATGGCTGCGTGTCCACCTCTCCTGTGGGTGTTTGGAATTTTTGTGTTTTGTTCGTTCTTCATTGGAGACATAACTACACTGCTGGTTTATGATCGGAAGCAGCTTCTGGATTTACGGTTTGCTGCCGCGGATGTCGCTGATTCGGGCCAGTATGAGCGTACCTCGGGATCGGGGAGGCCCCCTCTGCCCCCGTTGCTCGGAGACGAGCTGCCCGTTTACCTCCGCTGCTCTTCGCACCAGCCTGCACGGAGAAATCGATCGACTCGGAGGAAGAAACGCGGCTCACGAGCTGGCCGGCTGGTGAAGCTCAGAGCCCGGCGTTCTGCCTCGCTGTCTTCAGCTGATGGTCTCGATTCTCATCGCCAGTCTCCCGCGTGCACGGACCAGGAAAACAACGGGGATCTGCGGCCGGAGCAGCTCTCTGTGGGCAGCGAGCCGCGGACGCGCGCCCCCCCATCAGCTGTTAGCACATCAGCTGCTAGCAGCTCATCAGCGGCTAGCTCGGATATCATCAAATTCTGTGTTGTCAACGCCCGATCTGTTTGCAACAAAACGTTCATCCTCAGGGATTACTTTGAAGAGCACGACTTGGACTTTTTCTGCATCACAGAGTCGTGGATGTCGTCGGGTGAGTCCAGCGCGCTGACGGAAATAATACCACCAAACTGTTTGTTTTTTAACGACCCGCGACCATCAGGTCGTGGCGGTGGATTATTAACTATCTTCAAATCAACTTTTGACTGTAAACAACTGTCCATTCCAGTCTCCTGCTCTAGCTTTGAGCTGACTGTGTTTGAACTCGGACATTCACCTGTAACTTTGTGTGCTCTTGTCTACCGGCCGCCTTGTTCTAAGAACTTCATCAGCGAGTTTTCTGATTTCTTGGCTGAAATTACAGCTAAATATTCTCGGGTCGTCATTTCAGGCGACTTCAACTTGCACGTGTGTTGTCCTGAGAAGCCCATGGTTAAGGACTTTTTAGATTTATTGGACTCATTTAATTTAACTCAACACGTGAACTCTCCCACGCAGCAGCGTGGACATTTGTTGGACCTTGTTTTAACATGTGATGTGACTGTTTCAAACCTTGAAATAGGAGACAATGTATTCTCAGATCATAGGCCAGTGAATTTTCAGTTCACCATCCCCCATGTTACCTCTAAAACATGCATTCCTGCACGTAAAGGCAGGAATGTTAACCATTTAACTGCCGCACGTTTCACTGAGGTTTACAACAATGACATGTTAATTCAGCCCCCATTGTTCCTCTCCAGCACTGAGGAGCTGACAAACCAGTTTGACTCTGTTTGTTTAAAGGCTTTGGATCAAGTAGCGCCTATCAAAACGAGAAGACCAAAACTCAGGGCCGAACCGTGGCTGAATGACACTACAGCTATGTTTACATGGACATAAGTAATCGGATCAAACGGCCGAACGGATCAAAAGTGCGTCATGTAAACACCCCGGTCGGGTTATTTTTTGTGTATTCGGCGTGATCCGACCTAATTTGCGATCCGTTCGAAACGGGTGGTTTACGCCGATCCGTAGCCCGATGTGTGCGCATGTAAACACATGATCTGTTCCTTTTACCGGACTGTGGGAAACTGTCCTGACTGCGCATGTGCGCTGCGCGCACCCTCATCCCTCCCTCCCTCTCCCCCCTCGTGTTTACTTCTCCGCCTGGGCTGGCTAGTGGGTAGATGCTAACGCATGGTGGGGAAGTAAAACTGGTCGGTGAGCGATGCAACATTTGTAATGGAAACGTTAAAATAGCTCAAAACTATCGAACGCCTTGACCGAACGTGTAGTTATTCAAACAAGTACATGAAAAGCTGGAAGAAGCTGGAGATCGCTGGAAGAGCTTAAAGCTAAAGCTAAGTGCTACAAAGCTAAAAACAAAAACGGGACAAGTGGCTACGACCCCACCACTTTTTTATTTTACGTATTGATGAACTGATGAGAGATCTGCCACTTCCAACACAGCAGGCAGCGGTGTGGATCTAGGTGATGAGGAGGAGAGGAATCTGAGGAGAGGAATCTGAGGAGAGGAATCTGAGGAGAGGAAGCTAACCAGGAGCAAAGCATCCTTTGTGGTAAGTTAGACTCTTCAAAACACATTAACCCTCTGTACTGTATTACCTGGAGTAATTAGAAACAACAAATATGTTAAAAAAATGTAATTATAATAAGAAATAAGAGTAGCTGTAGTGCTAGCATAGAACTACAGTATACTGTATTGTACATTAAAACTCCAACTAACCAGATAATTAACCTAACACATTTCAACATATCAGGGGTCCAGTTAAACTTTATTTTGTTTGTTTTTCAGATGATGAGTCCAGCTTTGAAGAGGCAGCTGGCAGCAGCACACAACAGACAGTGGCAGGTGGCAGGTGATGGTGGCAGGTGATGGTGGCAGAAGATGCAAGAGTCCCACGTCTTAGGAATCCCAAGAAGTTCACACATGTGCTTTAGAACAACTCAAAACTGATTTGAAAATGTTTCAATTCTCCACAACCATTTTTCTTTGTCCCCTGACAGATCTGTAAATGTATTATTAGGATTGATAGTTTATGGTACAATTAAGGTACAATGTCCTAACTTAATACAGTCAGGTGGTTTAATAAGGACTCTTGAGTTTCTGCATGACTCACAGGATAAAAACACATTTGCCGTTCTATCAGATACAGAAACATACATTTTGGAAGTAAAATCGATTATTTTGTCACCAATTTTGTTGTCCTAAATCACATGCATACATTGAAATTGTGAAAGTATGTGATGAGTTGATAAAGAAGTTACTGAATTACAGGTTACTGTAGTTTTTAAATGACCAAAGAAATTTTTTGTTATCATTACAAGATGTGATCTGTGCACATCGTCTGTTTTGTACAAACGTTTTGAACGTTTAATTTTTATGTTTTTCTGTTGCAGCTGCATTTTTATTTGCAGCATTTGGGTTTGCAACGCGTTTCATCTTTTGGGACACTGTTCATTTTTTGCAGCGCGCTGTTTTCATTTTGATGCGCGTTTCAAGTTTTGGAACACTGTTCATTTTTTACAGCGTGCTGTTCTCTTTTTGTTGCGCGTTTCCACCCCTCGGCCACCGTAATATATTGTAATGACGCCAACACTGCAGACGGAGTCCAGCCAAACGGGGTTTATTCAGAAACAGGGACGAGCTGCTATTACCGAGGCTGCAGCTCACACCTTAACAGAAAACGCGGTACACACGCGAGTGAACACACTGCTAGCTGCCTGCTAACAACAACACACACTCTATGACACACACTCCCGAGCTCTTCTTCTTCGTCTCTCTTTTCCCTGGTCCCTCCTCCCTGCTCCTACCCCTCTCCTGCCCCCACGACCAATCCAACACATGAGGGCGGGGGACAACAGAATCACAACAGCTCAACAGAACACAGTACAACTGAACAAATACACAGAAATACTTGGACCCAAAGCAGAACCAAACACAGGGTCGTT
>JBBPBX010076272.1:0-17153 GCA_038048925.1 Garcialebias charrua | reverse complement strand
CTCTTCTCTATGGTAACAACGCTAGCAAAACGAACCTTGAGGTTGTTCCCTTCTTGAAGTGTGCTGTTGAAAACCTGACCAAATTTGAAGAAGAACCGCTTAATGTCCTCAAAGCCAAAAAGGATGTTTTTGAGAATTCATTGAAGGAGAATGATGTCCTCAGCTGTCTGCAAAAAATGGATGATGAATCCCAGAGTGAGCTGAAAGAGACTCTTCACGTCCTCTTCAAGGCAACGGTCAGAGTGCTAACCCGGCAGCTACAACCATACCTCTCAGGAGTCTTGTCAAATCCCTCCACTGCAATGTTGGAGCAGACCAAGTCAGCCCCTATTGACAACATGTTTAGTGAAAGAGTTATCGCCATGGTCGATAGCCAGCACCACCGCGCACCAAATGCCACTATGGGATACATCGACGGGAAGGTGCGTGCAAAGCAGAACAAGACCCTTGATTGGTTGAAAAAGAAGGACTGTATTGAGCAAAACCGCCTCGTCCTGTTTGCTGTCAAGCGAGCAAAGCAAGTGAGGAGAATCAGAAAGGAACGGGAAAGACTACGTGAAAAGGAATACCAGGTCAGACAAGAGAAGAAGAAGCAAAAGAAGGAAACCAAACATCGGAACACAGTGGAGAAGAAATTGAAAGCAGCTGTAGAAAGTGGTGAACTTAAGGATGAGCTGGCCGAAGAACTGGGTTTGAGTGAAGAGCAGAGAAAAGTTCTTGGTGATGTTGTGAACAATCCCAAGAGTCTGGTTGATTGTTGTATTGACCATGTCTGGTTTTCTGAAGAGGATGGCTGCAATGCACTTTACCGTGGTAGGGTGTTGAGAGTGTGGCAAAAGAGAAATGGCTTGACAACAGTCTGTTTGTCATACTGGAGAGACAATGAGGCTGAGGAGGAGTGTGAGGACCATCAAATGCCCCTCTTCAAATTCCTGACAGACTACAGCCTGGGTGATCTTGCTTTGAATTAAAAGAGAGGGGAAATAATCCAGGAAAATACCTTGATGCATGCTCAATAATCCAGGTAATAATCCAGGTAATAATAATCCAGAAAACATTTTAAATCAGGGCATAAGGTGCTGTTTTAGAACCCTCTCATTCTGAGCTCCATTTTGATACCTTACACAATATAGTTTGGCACAAATTAAAATTTGCAGTTTTTTCCTATACACCATTATTCAATATGGTCACCACAGATTGTGCATAATACAGTACTTGAAAATGATGTCATTGTGAATACTTATAGATTAAAAAAGCTAAGTCTGGTCCTCTGGACATTCAAAAACAAAATAAAAAAGTAGAAACGTTTCGTCTTTTGGACGAAAGATGAAACGTTTCTACTTTTTTGTTTTGTTTTGTGAATGTCCAGAGGACCAGACTTAGCTTTTTTTTTTTAGATTTTTCTACCTGGATTATTGAGCATGCATCAGGGTAATACTTATATTTGTACAGAAATCACCTTAGAAGGCCCATCTTCACCAGCACACCTTAGAATGCATTACAAATTGTGCATATGTTTGTTTTCATCGAAGTAACCATTTCTGCTAGCTTCAAGACTGCTCTAATGTGACATTTGACCTTGGAGTCATCAAGGTCATCTGGTGACCCCAACGTCAGCAGGAAAAACATTTGCATATATTCAGTGACATCTCTACTGAATTTGATTAGGATGCTGTTTACCACTTAGAACTGGTGTTCATTTTAATAAACACTTCTTTTCAGTCAGAAATGTCTATTAATTGACACAATTTTTTTATCTGTTGCTATGTAAATAAGCTTAATTAAAGTACATCAAAACTACTACTTTGAATGACAATATCTCCGGCCTTATTCATTCAATATTAACAAATGAGGTGTCCTTTTGTTGCATTTTTAGTGCTCTTTCTTTTTGTTGCCAGCAGAATGCCATTAAAACAACTTTTGAAAAATGTCCAAGTGCCTACATCATGGGGCGTAGGAATAAGGTGGATTAGAGAATTAATAATTAGAGACTGTATTAGTAAACCTGCTTCTATATTCTTCTGGGATAATTCATTTAATGATATCTGTTGGAAAAATGTTTGGTTGTTACTAGGGATGCACCGATACCAGATTTTTGAAAACCGAGTACAAGTACAAGTACAGTACTTACATTCAAGTACTTGCCGATACCAAGTACGATACAAGTACTAATTAATATTTTTTTAAACCATTCTAATTAACATAAACTGTTTATTTTCATTAGACACTTCAAACATAAATAAACAAAGTACATTACTATTGGTAATCTGTAAAGCAAGTGTGCCCAACCAGTCGCTCGCGGGCGACCGGTCGCCCGCCAGCTGGTTCCCAGTTGCCCGCGAAGCTCAACCTTGCTCTAACAGCTGACGAGCCGGCTCTCAGCTGTTAACAAGGTGAAATGTCCGCTGCTAAGCTTCATTCTAACTCCGGCAGAAGTGGTGGCGGTGACATTTCCGCTGCTCAGCTTCATTCTAACTCCGGCAGAAGGGGTGGAGGGAGGAATGACTATATGCCAATGCGCAGCAACGCTTTCCTCAGCCCTCCCCATCTTGTATGCTCACAGACACAGTCTCGCGAGTTTTGGGTGCGATGACTGACGAGACTTTAAGACAGCAGTGAGAGCGCTGAGGAGTGAATGTCAGTACGCAGAAAACATGGAAGGAAAACTAGCGAAGAAGCAAACGAAAACTTACTATTTTCACACAGAATGGGAGGAGGATTATTTTTTTGTTTATTCTAATTCAAAGTCTATTTGCCTCATCTGTAATTCGAGCGTTGCCTTGCCCAAAAAGTGCAACTTGGAGCGGCATTTCAAGACGATGCACAAACGTTTTGATGCAGATTTCCCTCCTAAAAGTTCTTTACGGACTCACAAAGTGCGGGAGCTAAAACACAAGCTTGCAGCACAGCAATCGATCTTCACTCGGCCCAGCACGAAAGGTAAGGCAGCTACAATCGCCTCCTACCGTGTTAGCCGCATCCTGGCTCAACATAAGAAGTCTTTCAGTGATGGAGAAGTTATGAAAGAAGCGTTTATTGAGGCTGCAGATGCACTTTTTCACGATTTTAAAAATAAAAGTGAGATCGTAGCTGCTATTAAAGACATGCAGTTGTCCAGACAAACAGTGACACGACGATGTGAGGGAATGGCTGTGGATGTGGAGGAGCAGCTAAAAAAGAACGTGCAACAATGTGAGTGTTTCTCTCTTCAGTTTGATGAGTCAACAGACATGGTGGACACAGCACAGCTGTGTGTTTTTATCAGAATGGCCTTTGCAGACATGAGTGCAAAAGAGGAGCTGCTCACCATCTTGCCTTTGAAGGGACACACAAGAGGAGAAGATATTTTTAATGTGTTTATGGAGTTTGTTAATAAAAGCAACTTGCCCCTCTATAAACTAATTTCTATAACAACTGATGGTGCTCCAGCAATGACCGGTCACACCAGTGGATTTGTTGCACTCTGCAAGCAGAATGATGCTTTCCCAGACATTTTGAACTATCACTGCATCATCCACCAACAGGCCCTGTGTGGGAAGATTTTAAACATGAAGGAAGTGATGGATGTTGCCATGAAAACTGTGTGCTCTATAAGGGCCAGGAGTCTGCAGAGGAGGTTGTTCCGGGCTCACTTGGAGGAGGCAGGAGCAGACCACACAGACCTGCTGCTGCACATGGACGTCAGGTGGCTAAGCAGAGGTAAATTTCTGGCCAGATTCATTGAGCTGTTGCCTGAGATCAGGGATTTTCTGAAGCTGTCAGGTCATGGTGGACATTCAAAACTCGAGGACACCCAGTGGCTTTTGGATTTAGCCTTCCTCACAGATCTCACCAGCCTGCTCAATGAACTGAATTTGGAGCTTCAGGGAAAGGACAAAAACATAATTCACATGATCAGTTCTGTGAGCACCTTCAAAAGCAGGCTGCAACTGCTCACAAGTCGGCTGCAACGCAGGGACCTGCGAAACTTCCCACACATGGAGGCAGAGCTACAGCGCCAAGGGAAAGAGGTCACACAACTGGACAGTGCACACTTTTCTAAGCAGGTTCAGAGCATCTCAGCAGAATTTGAGAGACGATTTACTGACTTTTCCTCCATCGAGCCTGTTACCAGCTACATGTGTTATCCTTTTGGAAATGTTGATGTGGATGACATTGTGTCCAAATTGGTGTCCGTGTTTCAGCTGGACAGCTCTGGTGTTGAAAATGAGGTGTTGACTCTGCAAAATGACATTGGGATCAAATCCAGAGCATCACCTGGCGTGAATGGAGAGTTCTGGAGTCTGCTGTCAGAAGAAAAGTATCCTAACATCCGAAGATGTGCTTTGAACTTAACAGCACTTTTTGGATCGACCTACCTGTGTGAGTCTGCTTTTTCACACATGAAAATCATCAAGTCCAAAACCAGATCCACAATGACTGATGATCATCTGGAGACCTGCCTGCGCCTCGCAACCACCTCATACTGCCCCGCTTATGAGACCCTGGCCTCCTCCTCTCAGTGTCAGAAGTCCCACTAAGGTAGAGACACATTTATTTTATACAGCTTGCATAAAAATTGTCTCCTATAGACTTGTCACAATGTGTCTGTATGTTGTTTTTTTATTAAATTTTAGACCAGACTAGTTAGCTAGCTAGTGTTATTTATTTATTTATTTTGCAGTTTGGGTGTGCCCTTCATTTTCTGTACCTAATGTGTGTGTGTGTGTGTCTTGTCTTATAACCAGGTGGAACTCTGAATGGCCCTTTGAAGCCAGCATTCTGGACCAGTGAGGGACTTCAGCACCTGCAGATGACACACCATCCTGCTGCACAGAGCAGCTGCCTAGTTTTGATATTTAGGTTTTATTGAGATTTGAAATTGTTGGAGATTTGTAAATCTGCACCTTTGTAACTTTTTGTAAATAGTTAGTGTGTTAATGAGGGAGTTTTATATTGTTCAGTTCAGTTGTTTATTCGTTTCTTTAAAAAATATGGTGTGCTTTTCAAATATTGTGTTCTTTTACTTTGATAAAATACTTTAATTAAATAAAACTAGCAACACATTACGTTCTGTTTTATTTACTTTAAAGAAGTGAGGAGTAGGGAGATGAAAAATTATGTTTTTTGATACTGAGACTGGACGAGTAGCCCTCGGCAAACTGCCAACTTCAAAAGTAGCCCTTGGTTCAAAAAAGGTTGGGCACCCCTGCTGTAAAGTATGTCCAAACTTGTACAAAAAAATAAAATCAGAAACAAGCGCTCAATACAAAAAACAACTGGACTTTATTTGTTGCAGAAAACGTTTCACCCTTCATCCGAAGGGCTTTTTCAATTCAAAAGAGCAGCTGTGAGACTTTGGCACCCCCAGCATGGAGTCTGATGCCTCATCCTCACCTAAAGCATATCGCGCTTCCAAAAATCTCCAAACGCACTGTACTGGCTGCTTGTCAACAGATGACTGTCCTCATCTAACGCGTCTGCAGTGGGAGGAGGAGCGTGTTGGTCCTCTTCCGGTGGTGGTGTTTGTTTATTTCCGGTCTCAGAAAAATGGCGGACGCAATACGAAGAATTGCCTTGTTGTACTTAATCTACAAAGCAGCAACACGCAGACGCCGTGCACAACGACGATTCTGGATTCACCCCACATTAGAGAGGCGTCATGAATTCGGTGAATTTCACCATCTGATCCAGGAGCTGCGCGCAGACGAGGAGCGCTTTCAGCGGTACTTCCGTGTCACCCGCGCCCAGTTTGACGACCTGCTGTAAGTTTCTCCTCCATGTTTACCTGTTTACATGTTGCGTGATCACATGGCAGAGTCTCTCCTGATTGGTCCTGATTGTTTGCTGCTGAGCAGCGAGCTGAAGCGAGCTGTGGAAGCACGGCATTCCGTGCTTCCACAGTCGCTGCTCGGATGCGACGCGGGAGTAGGAAACAGCTGCTGCTCACTTTCGCGCTGCTTGTATGCTGTAGATGCGCCGCGACACGACCCGCTGCTCCAAGATGTGCGTCCCCATAGACTTTCAATGTAAAGTGGCTGTTTCGGCTGCGCGAGATGCGTGCGGTGGGGATCCAGCATGAGTCCAGGTCTGGTAGAGGAGACGCTGCAGGTAACTGTCTTCATCTAAAGACAACAAAGAGATTATTTATTAATGTGAAACATGAAGTCACAACTTTGTTTTTACACACATTTGTTATTCAGCTGCTCTTTTGAATTGAAAAAGCCCTTCGGATGAAGGGTGAAACGTTTTCTGCAACAAATAAAGTCCAGTTGTTTTTTGTATCGAGCGCTTGTTTCTGATTTTATCATGTCCTGGACGACTGAGAATCTTCACCAGCAAAAAAATAAAACGTTTTACATATGAACTCTTACATAGTCAATGAAATGAAATGAAACTGGTATTGGGTCCTGTAGTATCGGAGCCCTTTTATGAGTACGAGTAAACGCACATGGTATCGGACCGATACCCGATACTGGTATGGGTATCGATACTGATGTATCGGGTATCCCTAGTTGTTACCTAGAAAATACTTTATAACTAGTAAGATTCGAGAAGTGTCCCTAAAGATTCTGCATGAATGTTATCCTGTAGTGTAAACTATACAATCTCCAAGTACAGTACCATCCAAACGTAGACCCAATGTGTTCACTCTGCCACAGCTCTGAGGAGACTTCTGGGACTGTTCTTATACTCAGGTGTTCTGGAAAGATATTTTCTTGTTTGTAAATAGAAAGTTAGAAATAGACCTACCATTTGACGCTAAAACTATATTGTTTGGTTTCTTTTGTCCAAATATTTCAAGTAAGAAAGTTTTTGTTGTAAATTTAATACTACTATTAGCCAAATTTAACATCCACAGCTGTAAGTTCTCCATGCTAAAACCTATATTTATAGTGTTTTCTAATTATATTTCTTCTTACTTATCTACTTTAAAGTATTGTACCAATGCCAAAGCCTTAAAAACTAAAACAAAATATGTAACGGATTTCTGATGTAAGCTGCCCAAAACACATTTTTGTGTGCATTTTTGTTCCTTTATCCTCTTTTGCTATGCATGCCATCGTTTGTTTGGCTTAGAGTGATTTCAAAACAAGACGTGCACATGTTTCCACCTCCTTTGTCTTCTCACCTGTCTGGTGGTGAGCAGAGACTCGTCAACCTCCTTTTTTAACTCTCCGTTGTCCAGCTCTCCCTTCTCCAGGGCATCCAGCCACCTCTCTTCTTCATCCACAGGCACCCCCAGCATGGAGTCTGAGTCCAGGTCTGGTAGAGGAGACGCTGCCAGGTTACTGTCTTCATCTAAAGACAACAAAGAGATTATTTATTAATGTGCAACATGAAGTCACAACTTTGTTTTTACACACATTTGTTATTCTGATGATAAAGTTTAAACATTGACCAGAAATACCCTGATGCATGCTCAATAATCCAGGTAGAAAAGTCTAAAAAAGCTAAGTCTGGTCCTCTGGACATTCAAAAAACAAAACAAAGCAAAAAAATTGCAGAATGAATGTCCAGAGGACCAGACTTAGCTTTTTTAGATTGACCAGAAAACTATCTGATCAATTGCTTTATTTTGAAATAATGGCCAATACCTGTACAGTATATGTATATTAAATATGCTCTTTTTGAAAAGTGTAGAAGCACTTTTTTTACTACAATATCATGGTTAGACTGGAAATTTTTAAAGATACCATTGTACACGTGTAATATAAAATACAAATACAAAACAACTTTATTATAAAGTGTTTAAAAAAACCTGTTGGCCAAAGTGCTGTACACTGAGTGACAAAAACGATTAAAACAGTATATAAACTATTAACTGTTAAAATCATAAAACTAACAAAACAAACAATGAAAGCCAACATAAGCAGAGTTAAAAGCCAAAGAGAAAATGTGTTTTTAGAGAAGATTTATGGTGAATTCATAGCTACTTCTAGTACGCAAGGTGGAGTCAACTCTAGTGTTTTGGTCCTTTACACACACCTTTTTGTTGTTGACTTTTACGTACAAGTTTATAAATTTGTTGTATTGGTATTTTATACAGTTTTTGGCCAGTCGATTTATCGGCCCAGATTTCCTTAATTTTAGGAGATTGGCCGATACTTACCGTATTTTTCGCCTTATAAGTCACGTTTTTTTTTGCATAATTTGCATGCCATGTGACTTATACCACACCATACAAAGCACTTAAAAATACAACATCAGCCGTCCGAAGTGCTGTACAAAGACAAAACAAGCGCAAAACAATAAAAACAATCATAAATAATCAGAACATCACAAGTAAAAGAATACAACATTAAGACAGAGATGCTAACTCACTCTAGGTTAAAAAGCCAATGAAAACATGCGTTTTTAAACGAGTTTTAAAAACAGATATTGATGGGGCCTGCCTGACCTTCAGTGGCAGCTCGTTCCACAATTTAGGAGCCAGAGCTAAAAAGGCTCTGTCTCCTCTGGATTTATAAAAGGTTTTTGGGACTGCTAAAAGCGTCTGGTCAGAGGATCTAATGCCCCTTTTCCACCCGCTCAGTGCAGATCGGATCAGTTTGGTCCAATTCGGATCGGCTCACATTAGTTGCGTTTCCATTAAAGTTATGGACCCCTTCTGTGGGCGGTGTCTAGAATCCTACTCGTCTTACCACGTGGTGGCTGTAGTGTTCCCTTAAGCTATTTACTATACACCACTACACGTTAGAAGAAGAACACCCTGCAGGACTTCGTCTCACCACCTGGTGGCGGTAATGTCCCTTGAGCTATTTACTTGCTATAATGGAGTTCCCTCTGAGAATTAACTTTTAAACCAAAGTCATAATCTTACTTTCTTGCCTTTTCAGCTTGTTTTAAAGGGGACCACATATTCAAAATTCACTTTTTAATGGTTTTTTTACTCAACTTTGGGTATTTACTTCATAAAAAAACAGTCCTAAGGCCAAAAAAATGCACCCAGCGGTTTATTTACTCTAAGTAGATTTATTTATCTTTGATAAATACACTTCGTTTCCCACTTCCTGCGGTTTGCGACATCACAAACCGCAGCCAACCACCTCAAACCCACTGGCGGTTCTACACACGGGCCCACACGGGCCCGTGCCCGTGTAAAATGGACCTTGGCCCGCCCTGTGGCCCGCCTTCCGAGCAGAAGCGGAACCAATGCTCAGCACGGACCCTGGCCCTCCGCCCGCCCTGCTTCCGGGGCCCGCCCTCCGAGCAGAAGCAGAACCAATGCTCAGCACGAACCCTGGCCCGCCCTGCTTCCGGGGCCCGCCCTCCGGGCACAACATTCAGGTAGTTGTACCTTTTAGTGCGTTACACCACTGCGAAGTGCGAACAGCGAAAAGAAGAGCGAGCGTGAAGACGGCGAAGTTTCCGAGCGTTATCCACGAGTACCACTACAAATACAAACAATACAAGGTAACAATTCTGGTCAAGAAATGATGTTGTTGGCTATGAATTATAATAGCAGCCAAGCAGCCTATCAGACCAGGCGTTTATGTTGTATGCTTCTTGCTAACGCTAGTTATCTTACAACAACACACAAGCTAACTATGCTTCTAGCTAACGCTACCCGTATTTCTTCGGAATATAACACAGTTTTTTTTTTGTTAAGCTCAGGAGACCGTGTTTGCTATAATGTCAGCTAAGAAATATATTTTTCTCGCAAAGAAACAATTGTTTTTACCGTGTTAATCTAAGATGGACTTCACAAGATTAATAATCTTGTGAAGTCCATCGATGCTCGCTCGCTTCTGTGGACGCCATTTTAAGAATGGCGGCCATTATCTTACAACAACACACAACCAAGCTAACTTGTGTTAAAAAATATTAATAGTTGCTGTTGCTGAAGTGTTGTATTTTCCTCTCCATGCATGTTTGTCTATAGTGCAAAATGAAGAGAAAGATGGACATTACATCTTATTTCTGCACAAGAAAGACAAATAACAGTGAGGCAGACATTGAGACAGAACCAGATGGAGGTGTTGAGAGAGCTGAAGAAAGGCACGTTGAGAGCCCCACACAGCCAGAGGACTTGGAAGACACTGGTTTTCAAAGAGAGGGTACAGGGACGGAAAGAGAGACACATGAAGATCCTGAAATGGAGACAGCTGAGACTGAGATACAAGCAGCACGTGAGACACAGATGGAGAATATTTGTGGATCCACAAGCACTGGACCATCAGGTTTGTGATGTTCAAAAAAAATGTGTTTGTTAATGTTAAGTTTTCTGACACAAGTTGAGTTTGAATGAAATATTATTGCTGGCTTTGTTAAAAAATAGTCAAGAAATCTAGCTTTAGCTTATTTGCAGTCTTGGTCCTTGGTCAGGTTTTAGAATTCAAGGAAAGAATGTACTGATCTCAAAAATGCAATTACCGTATTTTCCGGTGTATATGTCGCACCTTTTTAATGTTTTTTTTCTAGGCCTGCAACCTATTCTCAGGTGCGACATATATGGCTTGTTATCACTTTCGGTGATACAAATTTTTAAATCCAGCTCATTTCACAATTACGTTCATTTATTAAGGAAAAGTTCAGCTCAGATAACAAATAATTGTTTTTAAGTGTTAATCTTCTTAAAAGCCTTGCTGTGCGCTCCTGTGGCAGACATTTGCAGCAGAGCTAAACGTAGGTGCGACCTATACACCGGTGCGACCTATACACCCGAAAATACTGTAATGCAAATAACATTAATAAATAAATACTGTACAGTGAATCAATTTAGACGTGTGTGTGTGTGTGTGCTTTGCAGTTTATATGCAGTGTCCATGCAGATTACTGGTATATGTTAATTTACATATATTTGGTTTTGCTTTCTCCACAGACATCAGCAAATGCAAAGAAGATCCACCGATGCAGCCGGACCTAAAGTTGTTTCCAAGAACCTTGATGGGGGACAGAAGGAGGAGCTTCAAAGCAGCTTGGTATCACATTCACCCCTGGCTTGAATATTCACAACACTTGGACTCTGCGTATTGTTACCCTTGCAGACATTTTAGCCCTCCCAACAGCTCAGACACTGTGTTTGATTCCCCAGTTGGTTTTAAAAACTGGAAGAATGCATCTTACAAAGATGCGGGGTTTGCAATGCATGCGAGGTCTGAGCGCCATAAACAAGCCATGGTTACATGGAGGGAGTATCAGAAAGCTGCAGCAGCTAATGCAACACTGGTCAATGTGTTAAACAAGGAGCACAACAGACAGGTTAAAGAAAATCGTGAATATATAAAAACAATAGCGGAAGTGCTTTTACTTACTGCCACTCAAAATTTAGCTCAAAGAGGGCATAATGAGTCTGCAGACTCAGACAATAAAGGGAACTTCAAGGCAATTTTGGAAACTATTGCTAACCACGACAAAACTATTAAAAAACGGTTGACTTCCATTCATAATGCAAAGTATACCAGCAAAATCATTCAGAATGAGGTTCTGGACTGTTTAGCAGACATGGTTTTGTGACGGTTTTACAAAAGTGGGTTTATTAAAAAAGGGGTGCCAGCCAGGTATCCCTCCTGACAGTTAGGATTAACACTTTTGAATTACTTTTGTATTATTATTTTTTTAAACCTGTCACACAAGGACCATCCACTTTAATGGTGTTGACCCTTTAACACCTTGAATGACAAAATATATATACACTTTTTTTTCACACAAAAAAACAAACAAAACAATCTTTTTTCTTTTACACAAAAAACAAACAAAACCTCATCCACATAATTTCTCTCTTTTTTTTCTTTCAGGTTTTTTTTATATTGTTAAATGTCCATAAACAAAATAAACACAAATCCCCCCCTCAAAAAAAAGTTCTTAAAGTCTTTTTTCTTGTCTTCCACAATCAAACAGGTCAAGGCTCCCATATATTTACTGCCCCACAGCAAGAGCTGTGGAATAACAAAAAACAATAATAATCAGGCCCAAGTGCCATTTAAATGCTCACAATAAAAAGCAGGAAAAAGAATAAATAGACTTACAGATCTCAGATAAAGCAGAATCAGGAATCCATAGGTTGTTTTGTTTTGTTTTATCATCTGTAATGAAGAAATGTAATATTTTGAAATCACTATGGGGCGTAACTGATTATTTTGTAATAATATTAAATATTTAATTCTGTGACTTACGAGCAATTAACTGGGTGACGTCACACGCTTCCAGGATCTCCGGATTCACGTCGGAGAGCGCACAGAGTAGATGCACGTTTCCCTTTTGTTTGGTTTTTTTCGGTCCACGGTGATGGTTTTAGCAGGAAGTGAAGGGATTTGGAACAGCCGAGGGATCGCACAGCCTCGGATTTAAGTTTAATTGTTTGACCAGGGATGCAACACTGGCAGAATCGTGGCAGCTGTTGCTGCTTGTTTTAGGTCTGGAGATAAACTGCCAAAACTGGAAGAGCAAACTGCCAAAACTGGAAGAGCAAACGAGCAATCAGGTGAGTTCACAGCTGTGATCCAGGTGCGTCTTTAAGTGTGGCAGGATGGGAGGGGCCAAGTGAGAACAAAAAGCCGCCGGAGGAAAACAGGAAAAGCTTACCGGGTGAGCCGGTGGGAGCTGCCGTAGTGGCGAGACGGTCGCGGTCGGAGTTGGCTGCTGCTGGTTGTTGATCGGAGCAGCGGTTCGTTTTTTGGCTGGACTGGAGGTGGATTGGAGATGGCAGGCGGAAGTGACGGGTCAGAATGCGAATCGGGCGGTATGGAGTTCTGAAGCGTGGGATGTTGCTCGAAAAAAGAAGCGGAAGAAGGCTTTAAATAGCAAATCAGATGACAGCGATAGTGTCAGAGAAGAGCTAGTAAAGAAGACGAAAGAGGAACATAAAGTAATACTTAAGCTGCTTCAAGATGGGGCTACATTTGACAGCTGGAACCCAATACTGTTAACAAAAGCAATAAGTAAAGAAATCGGAGACGTGAAGAGCGCTAGAGTTCTGAGAAGTGGGACTCTTATGATCTTTTGTAACGATGCAGGACAAAAGGAAAAAGCAATTAGGATGGAAAAACTGAATGGTAAACGTGTGCAATGTTCTCTTGCTTATGATAGCATTGTCAGGGGTGTTGTCACAGGGATCCCAGTAAAGGTGTCAATTGATGAATTTAAAACAAACATTACTAATGCTACAGTTAAGGAAGTCAGACGCATGAAAATAAACAGAGATGGTATCAGGTGTGACAGCCTGTCAATGCTGATTACTTTTGAAGGAAACAAACTCCCGGAAAAACTATTTGTAGGCTACATGTGTTATGATGTCAGGTTGTTTATCCCCCCACCACTGAGATGTTTTAAATGTCAGAGGTTTGGCCATGTTGCGGCAGCCTGTAAAGGAAAGCAAAGGTGTGGAAGGTGTGGTGGAGAACATGACTATGGAAAATGTGAACAAGGGGCTAAACTGAAATGTTGCAATTGTGGTGGTGAACACAGTTCAGCATACGGAGGATGTGTAGTGAGTAAACGGGCAGCAGAGATTCAAAGGGTTAAAGTTACACAAGGTATCAGTTACGCAGACGCCATTAAGAAAGTTCCAGTTACATTTAAAGCTAAAGAACAAAATATTACTACAACCAACGAACCCAAGACATGTGTGGGATGTAATCTGATAAAGGAAGAAACCATGATTGTTGACAAAAATGATTTTGTACTGTTTATGGCAGACATAATCAACTGTTCTGCTCAATCGAAAAGCCGAAATGAACGGATAAAGATAATAGTTAGATCTGCGGAGAAGTTCTTAAAAATATGTGGACTGCAATGGGAATTGATTAAAAACACACTTGATGACTTATCTCAACCCTCTCAGACTTTGACTGAACACTCACAATAATCCTAAATTTAATTCAATGGACCCCTCCCTGGGCTGCCACCTTACCGTGGTGGAGGGGTTTGAGTGTCCCAATGATCCTAGGAGCTATGCTGTCAGGGGCTTTATGCCCCTAGTAGGGTCACCCAAGGCAGACAGGTCCTAGGTGAGGGACGAGACAAAGCGCAGCCCACAAGACCCCTTATGATGAATAATATAAATGGAAACAATGTTCCCTCGCCCGGACGCGGGTCACCGGGGCCCCACTCTGGAGCCAGGCCCGGAGGAGGGGCACGTTGGCGAGCGCCTGGTGGCCGGGCTTTCACCCATGGAGCTCGGCCGGGCACAGCCCGAAGAGGAGACGTGGGTCCCCCTTCCCATAGGCTCACCACCTGTGGGAGGGGCCAAAGGGGTCGGGTGCATTGTGGAATGGGTGGTGGCCGAGGGCGGGGACCCTGGCGGTCTGATCCTCGGCTACAGAAGCTGGCCATTGGGACATGGAATGTCACCTCTCTGGTGGGGAAGGAGCCTGAGCTAGTGTGTGAGGTTGAGAGGTTCCGGCTAGAAATAGTCGGACTCACCTCAACGCATGGCTCTGGCTCTGGAACCAGTTTCCTTGAGAGGGGTTGGACACTCTTCCACTCTGGAGTTGCCCCTGGTGAGAGGCGCCGAGCAGGAGTGGGCATACTGGTTGCCCCCCATCTTGGTGCCTGTACGTTGGGGTTCACCCCGGTGAACGAGAGGGTAGCCTCCCTTCGCCTACGTGTGGGGGGACGGGCTCTGACTGTTGTTTGTGCCTATGCGCCAAACGGCAGCGCAGATTACCCACCCTTTTTGGAGTCCTTGGAGGGGGTATTGGAGGGTGCGCCTCCTGGGGACTCCCTTGTTCTGCTGGGGGACTTCAACGCTCACGTGGGCAATGACAGTGAGACCTGGAGGGGTGTGGTTGGGAGGAACGGCCCCCCTGATCTGAACCCGAGTGGTGTTCTGTTGTTGGACTTCTGTGCTCGTCATGGATTGTCCATAACGAACACCATGTTCAGGCATAAGGGTGTCCATATGTGCTCTTGGCACCAGGACACCCTAGGTCGTAGTTCAATGATCGACTTTGTTGTCGTCTCATCTGATCTGCGGCCGCATGTCCTGGACACTCGGGTGAAGAGAGGGGCGGAGCTGTCAACTGACCACTACCTGGTGGTGAGTTGGCTCCGATGGTGGGGGAGGATGCCGGTCAGACCTGGCAGACCCAAACGTATTGTGAGGGTCTGCTGGGAACGTCTGGCAGAGTCTCCCGTAAGACGGAGCTTTAACTCCCACCTCCGGGAGAGCTTTGAACACGTTCCGAGGGAGGCGGGGGACATTGAGCCCGAGTGGGCCATGTTTCGCGCCTCTATTGTCGAGGCAGCTTATCGGAGTTGTGGCCGCAAGGTTGTTGGTGCCTGTCGTGGTGGCAACCCTCGAACCCGGTGGTGGACACCGGCGGTGAGGGATGCTGTCAAGCTGAAGAAGGAGTCCTATTGGGCCTTTTTGGCCTGTGGGACCCCGGAAGCAGCAGATAGGTACCGGCAGTCCAAGCGGCATGCGGCTCGGGTGGTTGCTGAGGCAAAAACTCGGGCGTGGGAGGAGTTCGGAGAGGCCATGGAGAATGACTTCCGTACGGCTTCGAGGCGATTCTGGTCCACCATCCGGCGTCTCAGGGGGGGAAAGCGGTACGCGACCAACACCATTTATGGTGGGGATGGCGTGCTGTTGACCTCAACTCGGGATGTTGTGAGTCGGTGGGCGGAGTACTTCGAAGACCTCCTCAATCCTACTGGCACGTCTTCCACTGAGGAAGCGGAGCCTGGGGACTTTGGGTCGGGCTCTCCAATCTCTGGTGCTGAGGTCGCCGAGGTGGTTAAAAAGCTCCGCGGTGGCAAGGCTCCGGGGGTGGATGAGATTCGTCCTGAGTTCCTTAGGGCTCTGGATGTTGTGGGGTTGTGTTGGCTTACGCGACTCTGCAATATCGCGTGGACATCGGGGGCAGTTCCCTTGGATTGGCAGACTGGGGTGGTGGTTCCCCTATTCAAAAAGGGGGACCGTAGGGTGTGTTCCAACTATAGAGGGATCACACTCTTAAGCCTCCCTGGTAAGGTCTATTCAGGGGTTCTGGAGAGGAGGGTCCGTCGGATAGTCGAACCTCGGATTCAGGAGGAGCAGTGTGGTTTTCGTCCTGGTCGTGGAACACTAGACCAGCTCTACACCCTCAACAGGGTCCTGGAGGGTGCGTGGGAGTTTGCCCAACCAGTTTACATGTGCTTTGTAGACTTGGAAAAGGCATTCGACCGCGTCCCTCGGGGGGTTCTGTGGCGGGTACTCCGGGAGTATGGGGTACCAGGCCCATTGATATGGGCTGTTAGGTCCCTGTACGACCGGTGTCAGAGCTTGGTCCGCATTGCCGGCAGTAAGTCAGGCTCGTTTCCGGTGAGAGTTGGACTCCGCCAAGGTTGCCCTTTGTCACCGATTCTGTTTATAACTTTTATGGACAGAATTTCTAGGCGCAGCCAAGGTGTTGAGAGGATCCGTTTTGGTGGCCTTAGAATCGCTTCTCTGTTTTTTGCAGATGATGTGGTCCTATTGGCTTCATCAGTTCGTGATCTACAGCTTTCGCTGGAGCGGTTTGCAGCTGAATGTGATGCGGCCGGGATGAGGATCAGTTCCTCCAAATCCGAGGCCATGGTCTTGAGCCGGAAAAGGGTAGCATGCCTTCTCCAGGTCGGGGAGGAGGTCCTTCCCCAAGTGGAGGAGTTTAAGTATCTCGGGTCTTGTTCACGAATGAGGGAAAACTGGAGCGTGAGATCGATAGGCGGATAGGTGCAGCGTCCGCAGTGAAGCGGGCGCTGTACCGGTCTGTCGTGGTGAAGAGAGAGCTGAGTCAAAAGGCAAAGCTCTCAATTTACCGATCGATCTACGTTCCCACCCTCATCTATGGTCATGAGCTTTGGGTTATGACCGAAAGAACAAGATCTCGGATACAAGCGGCTGAAATGAGTTTTCTCCGCAGGGTGGCTGGACTCTCCCTTAGAGATAGGGTGAGAAGCTCAGTCATCCGGGAGGGACTCGGAGTAGAGCCGCTGCTTCTCCACATCGAGAGGAGCCAGTTGAGGTGGCTCGGGCATCTGGTTAGGATGCCTCCTGGACGCCTCCCTGGTGAGGTGTTCCGGGCATGTCCCACCGGGAGGAGACCCAGAGGAAGACCCAGGACACGCTGGAGGGACTATGTTTCTCGGCTGGCCTGGGAACGCCTTGGGATTCCCCCAGAGGAGCTGCTCCAAGTGGCTGGGGAGAGGGAAGTCTGGGCCTCCCTACTTAGGCTGCTACCCCCGCGACCCGACCCCGGATAAGCAGA
>JBBPBX010076271.1:0-17154 GCA_038048925.1 Garcialebias charrua | reverse complement strand
TGGCAGCTGCATTTCTAACATCCTTCTACCAATATACTGTACACACTGTCCCTCCTCTGGACATGTCGAACAATCTCCTCTCTAACGTTATCTCCCAGTTGATCAACCCAGTTGTTCCTCTGATGATCGCATGCCCTTTTTTATTAATCCTGGTCATGCCTAACGATAACCTCAACATCTTCATTTCTGCCACTTCCAGTTCTTTCTCCTGTCTTTTTGTCAATGACACCGTCTCCAGACCATACGACATATCTGGTCTCACCACTGTCTTGTAAACATTTTTTTTTTTTGACCTTTGCTGACACCTTTTTGTCAAATCACTCCTGAAACTTTTCTCCATCCACTCCATCCTGCCTGGACTCTCTTTTTCACCTCTTTACCACATTCCCCATTTTCCTGGACAGTGGACCCCAAGTACTTGAAGTCCTGCACCTTTGTGACCTCTGCTCCTTGTAGCCTCACTGTTCCACTGGCCTCCCTCTCATTCACACACATGTACTCTGTCTTACTATGACTGACTTTCATTCCTCTTCTTTCAAGTGCATACCTCCACCTCTCCAAGTTCTCTTCCACTCATGTCCCTGTTCTCACCACAAATCACAATGTCATCTGCAAACATCATAGTCCATGGGGATTCCTGCCTGACCTCATCTGTTAGTCGGTCCATCACCAGAGCAAACAAGGGGGCTCAGAGCCGATGCTTGTTGCAATCCCACCTCCACCTTGAAGCTATCTGTCACTCCTACAGCACATCTCACCACTGTCCTGCTGTCTTCATACATGTCCTGTACCAGTCTAACATACTTTCTCTGCCACTCCAGATTTCCTCATGCAATACCACACCTCCTCCCTTGGCACCCTGTTGTATGCTTTTTCTAAATCCACAAAGACACAACGGAATTCTTTCTGACCCTCTCTGTACTTCTGCATCAGCATCCAGAAAGCAAAGATGGCATCCGTGGGGCTCTTTCGCAGCATGAAACAATACTGCTGCTCACAAAGTGTCACCTCTTATCTAAGTCTAGCTTCCACAACTCTCTCCCAGATCTTCATTGTGAGACTGAACTTGTTCCCAACAAAAATCTTTTTGGTTGGATGATTTCCATCACACCTCTGCAGATTGACGCCATGTATTAGCATTAGTTTAACTCTTCTCATTCTCAAAGGTGTTTATCCCTCTTGTACTTGCATTGCTGATACCTGTGATGTTCTGAATGACCCACTGATGATCCTTAAGGACTGAGCTTGTAACATAGCTAACTTGAGGTTTGTTTCTGCTGTGGAAATATACTGTATTCTGTGCAACCACTGACAAACACTGATCTCACAGATCTCACAAGTGTCAAATTTATGTTGTGTAAAAAATACCCTACTTCGAGGATTCAGAGTTCTTTATTGTCATTTGCATCACATGAGGTGGAACAAAATTGTGTACTCAAGGTCCCAGTTACATCCAACAAAAGTATAAAATGTAAAAGAAAAACAGTAATAATATCTAAGATATGAAATAAGCAAAATGTTAACTAAAAGTACACTTAGCACTAGTAGTATACTACTTGCTTTTCATCCCAGTCCTGCCAAACTTCGAAGTACGTACGTACGTACGTACGTACGTACGTACGTACGTACATACATACATACATACGTACATACATACATACATACATACATACATACATACATACATACATACATACATACATACATACATACATACATACATACATACATACATACATACATACATACATACATACATACATACATACATACATACATACATACATACATACATACATACATACATACATACATACATACATACATACATATTTTTTACATGTATATATGATGTTATTTAAATGAATGTCACAATTGTGTTTTTCATCAAACCACATTCCATGAATCTGACTACATTCACTTGTTTGGTTATAAAATTTCAGGGTAATGGGTGAAATTTTATGTCGTCTTGTGAAACAAAGAATCTGCATTTTTGTAACTGATCATTTTAATCCCATGTATTACTCCATTTTCAGCCTCATCTATTGCAAACTGCATTTTCTTTTTAACGGTTTATATTTCAACCTCTTATACAAAGATCCCCATCATCTGCATACTGTATAAGGACGTTACAATGTTGTTTAACTTTGTTTTTAAAAGTCATTTATCATTATAGTGAATAGACTACAAACACTAACCTGTGGGTTGCCATTATCTACTATATGCATATTTGAATATTCTGTTCCAACATTTACCTGAATTTTCCTACCTAAAATGTCTTTTGTGCAATTATACAATAATAATAATAATAATTAATTCAATTTATAACGCACTTTTCATTACTGAAAATCGCAAAGTGCTACACATATAATTGAATGCTACACACATTCATAAACCGGTGGCGGCAGACTACCATGCAAGGTGCTTTCCAGTCCTACCGGGAGCAACTCAGGGTTAAGTGTCTTGCCCAAGGACACAACGACACATGGTGCGGGTCCCGGGAGTCGAACCGCCAACTTTCCGATCGGGAGACGACTGCCATTACCACTACACCACGGCCGCCCTATATATATATATATATATATATATATATGCACTGCTCCTAATTCCTAGCAAATTCAACCTTGTGAGTAATCCTTCTTTCCATTGCATATCATAAACTTTTTTTTATATATATCAAAAAAGACAGCCACCACCAGGAATGAGTTCTGGTCTGACTCAGCCTTATATTCTGGTGAAGTCTCATCAGCTGCTATGGAATACAGCTGAGGGCAATTAGCTTCGCCTGCCATTCAGGAGCTGCAAGAGGTGGTTAAAAATGTTCAGGAGCATGAAACACTGGACTCCTCACAGAAGTCTGAGATGCAAAGTCCCCAAATTCAACAGAAGTATTTCTACACAAAAACAAAGTTTTTTTTTTTTTTTTACCAACAGACAAAGATGAAATAGCACAAACACTGGTACACTGTCTGAATGTCCAAATAGAAAAAACTGCTGGATGTTGCAGATCAATCCAGTGTAAATGCTCTCTGAAAGGAGATTTGATCAATTCTGAAAGCACGTAGTCACCAAATATCACAAGTTGGACCAGTTCTCACAGCCAAAACAGAAGGTTCAACGGTGAGCCAGACTTTCCCAAGTTGTAAAAGTTTTCTCGTTACTTTTCATATCGTGCAGCCTCGTCTCCAAAATTTCATGAAGACAGTAAAGTATAAAAGATATGCTGTAGGGAAAAAAAATCAAAATTAAGAAATTACACTAAAGGAAAAAAATCAAAACATATTTTAATGTACAGTAATTTATTTCATGTAATCAATTTTTCATATACATGCATAATGACAGGCATGGTTCTCAGTCACTTTATTTTCTGGGATTACGTCTTATTCTAAATTACAGTAGAGAAGCTTTATTTTATTTTGTTCATTTTTTGGGGGGAGCATGACGTCTCATTGGTTAGTGCTGTTGACTCACAGCAAGGTCGTGGGTTCAATCCCCTGTCTGGACCTGGAGTCTTTCTGCGTGGAGTTTACATGTTTGCTTTGTGTTTGTGTGGGTTTTCTCTGACAGTCCAAAAACGTATGTTTAAGCTGCCTTCAGGCCTACGGTTCCCTTGCAGAAGAGCTTTGTGATCTCTGTGGGATTTTCCTGATTAAATAAAAATAACAAATTATTTTTTTAAATATTGAACAGCACTCATCGTTGCATATCTTTTGAGGTTTGTAGCAAAGCTAGAAAGAAGGAAACCAGAATTGTTCCTGTTGTGGCCCCAAATTCTAATGTTCACACTTTTGTTCTTATTTTGTTAAGTTTATTTTTTTAATCCTGAAAAGAATGCACCCACTCACACAAAGATTTTGTTTGGAGTACATGTCATTCATAGCTCTGAACTTTTCTTATTTGCATTTGATTCTTTTTTGTGCAGGTGTGTACAGTTTATGTGATCTTTGTTACTCTCGTGCAGGAGAGTAATTTTTGCTTTTTAATTTCGTCCTCTAATGCTTCGTTTTTAACTTTGTCTATCTTTTACACATCAATCTGTAATCAAGTATTCTTTGAGCCATATCCTTGTCCACATCTGGGATTTTTAACTTGATCTGCATTTTCATTTACAGATGTTTCCTGACTCCATTTTCATTTCAGCCCAAAGTCTCACCTGCCAGTTTGGAGGTGCAGATGTTTACTTGATTATCCCGAATCCCTTTAAAGCTTTTAGACTAGCTGGTTGACAATATTTCATCTGATAAAACAAGAAAAAAAGATGTGACTGGCGGCAACATTTTAAAGCCAGCATAGTTTAGGAAATTGGCTGAAAAAAAGCTGAAATAAGACAAACGAAATAGCTGAAAAGTAGCTGAAAAAGCAGAAAAAAAATTAATTACCAGAAGGAAGCAGAAAGAGCTGAAATTAGCACAAAATGTGTAATTAGCTGAAAAGGCTACAATATAAAAACTGCTGAAATAGCAAAAAAGCTGCAACTAGCAGAAAAAAGCTGAAAGGCGTATAACAAGCTGAAATTAGCAGAAATAAGTTAATTAGACTGAAATTACCGTAGTAGAACGTACCATGAAAAACTCGAATTTATCTGAAAACAGCTGAAATTAGCTAAAAAAAATGCAACAAAAAAAACCTAACTAAAAAGATTGAAAAAGCTTAAATTAGAAGAAAGCAGAAAGAACACATTTGCCCAAATAGCCTGAAAGAAGCAAAAATTAGCACAAAAAGTGGAAAATATGTGAAAAACCTGAAACTAGCAAAAAACTGCTGAAAAGTCACACAACAACAACAAAAAAGGCAGGAAAAAAAGCTTAAATTACCAAAAGAGCACATTTTTGCTGAATTAGGCTGAAAAAATTGAGTTCAAAAAATGTGGAATTAACTGAAAAAGCTAGAATTGGCAGAAAAACAGCTAAATAATAACTGACATAACTGAAACTTTTTTTTATTTTTATTTTTTATTAAAGTTTATTCATTTTACATATTTAAGAAAAACAACATAAAAGATAATGGAAAAAAAAAACAGTTAATAAATATGAGAAAAAATCAAAATACATAAAATGAAAGGTGGCAGAAAGAAGAAAATTTTCTTATTTTGTCTGCCCCTTTTTTCCAAAACAAAAGAACAAAACAAACAATTTACAAACAAGCAATTCAAACAATTTACTACCAAAAACAACAGATCAATTTAGTAACATTACACATTCAGTAATCAACAAATAGATTAGGATGCTTTACTTATGGCTTTAGTATTTTGCTAGCAGTCTAGACTTAATACTTTTTTTGAATTTCATCACAGAGTTTGCATCTTTAACATCTTTTTCCAAAACATTCCACAATTCCACTCCCTTATTCGAAATAAAACGCCCCTTCAAACTAGTCCTATATCTAGGTTTAACAAACATTTCAGTTCCTTTTAAACTGTAACAGCTTTTTCTCTTAATGAAAAACATTTGAACATTTGTGGGTAGCACATTCATATGAGCTTTATGCATTACTAACAAAATATTATAATCAACCAATTCACAAAATTTCAATAATTTGAGTTGTTTAAATAATACATTTGATGGATGACGATAAGGCTTTCTAGCAATAATTCTAACCGCTCTTTTCTGCAAAATAAAAATAGAATTTGTTATAGTTGAACAGGCTTTACCCCAAACCTCCACACAATAAATTAAATGTGGAACAAAAATTGAATTATATAAACTAGCAGGAATAAGCTGAAAGGAGCAAGCTGAAATTAGCTGAAATAAATTAATTGGGCTGAAACTACCTAGCTGAAATTTCCACAAAATATTGAACTTTTCAAAAAACACCTGAATTTAGCTAAAAAATGCTAAAAAGCTAGAAAAGGTAAAACAAGCTTAAATTATCAGAGGAAAGCAGAAAGAACACATTTGCCTAAATAGCCTGAAAAAGCATAAAAAGCACAAAAGTGGACATTATGTGAAAAACCTATAGCAAAAACCAGCTGAAATGTCACTAAAAAAGGCAGCAAAAAAAACTTAAATTACCATAAGTAGTTGAGAGAGCACATTTTTGCTGAATTAGGCTGAAAAAAGTTTAAATGAGTGAAATAAAATTTAAATTAGCTGACAAAGCTAGAATTAGCAAAAAAACAAACAAAAAAAACAGCTAAATAACTGAAATAACAAACTAGCAGGAATAAGCTGAAAGGAGCATAACAAGCTGAAATTAGCAAAAATAAATAAATTACGTTGAAATTACCACAAAAACTTAAACTTTTCAAAAAACAGCTAAATTTAGCTAAAAAATTTTTAACAAGTTAGAAAAGGTAGAACAAGCTTAAATTAGCAGAGGAAAGCAGAAAGAACACATTTGCCTAATTAGCCTGAAAGAAGCATATATGAGCACAAAAAGTGAAAATTATCTGGAAAAAGCTGAAATTAGCAAACACAACAACAACAAAAAACATCTGAAAAGTAGCTAAAAAGGCAGAAAGAAGCTTAATTTATCAGAAGGGAGTAGAGAGAAGACATTTTTGCTCAATTAGGCTGAAAATAAACTGACATTGTAAACGCATTATAATTTGCCAGGCTAACATTGTAGGCTAATATTGAAAGTTAACATAAGCTTACACTAAGCTAGTAGGGCCTACAGTGACATGAGAAGTTGTTAAATGAGAACTTTACATTGTTTAAAACAAACAAACAAAAACAGCTCTGCTAAATGCAGAAGCCCTGAGATGAGCAGCATCCATCTAAAAGATGGCAAGTCTTTGAGGTCACTTAAGGCCAGACAGACAGAAGTACTTCAACAAGAGAAATAAGCAGACGTTGAAGGGGCAGAAAGTCAGAGAAGAGGGCAAAACCACATCTAAAAGAGAAAAAAAGGTTCACATACTTTACAAACAATTATAAAGAGACAAAGAAATAAAAAGAAACAAGACTGCGGAGGAGAGGACGGGGTGGAGGCCGGGTGGATGGCCATGCGTGAAAACAGCCTAAAAAGTTAAAGAGGAAAAACAGAAACCCGACCACAGAAAAGCTGATTGCATGTTGAGTTCTTTAACTACAGGTCAAAACATCTACACATGCAATAAACACACACACGTCCCTGCTCAGCCTGACACACTCAAGCAGGGTTATTCTAAGCGATAATGTCTTTAGCAGCACTGAGGCCGCTTTAGGTTTAGGTCCTGTGGCTGGACAACTTGAAAGCCACACGCTGCGATGCCAACAAGCTGGTCTGAAGACATGAAAAGGCAAATCACCTCAGTCATTTACTGCAAATGTGGCATTATTGGACATGACCCCAGTGACAGGTAACCATGAGCTTCTTCTAACTGGTCTACTGCACAGTGATTGGATTTAGATTTGCCCCAAAACATGACTGTAGGGAGCTCTGATACAGAAAGCCAAAGTTATAGTAGAGAAAATTTAAAGTGCTTTTTTTGTTGTTGTTGTTTTTTAGTCAAAAATGGATCAAGAACAAAGAAGAGTTTTTTCATCCAAATCAACTCTGAAGTCTGAAGTATTTCATAGCAATTCTTGCAAACTCTCTTTTAGAAACAATTTTAATCGCCATTACTCTCACATTGTGTGCTCAATTCTGTAGAACTTCCTGGGGCCTCATGTATCAACGGTGCGTACGCACAAAGACCTTGCGTATGCCATTTTCCACGCAAAACTCTGTATGTATCAAAACAGAACTGAACGTGGAAATGTGTGCAGCCCCACGCCAGCTCCAAGGTTGGCGTACGCACGTTTCTGTGGTTTTGGTTCCATTGGCGACACCTAGAGGTGATTCTGAGAAACTGTTCATGATGTGAAAATCCTCATTGTTCACACCAAACACACATGATTAACAATTATTACATCCACATGGACGCAATTAGAATATGTGGCCAGCCACGAGAAATGTAGGAACAAGTCGGCACAGCTCTAACTGAGAAAAAATCAATAAACCTTCAACTTCTGAGAAATTAGTGAAAATCGTTTTTTTGCAAAATGTACCAGTTGAAGTTGTGAAGAAACCATCCCATGCTTTAAAAAACACTTTATAAGTGTTTAAACTGTTAAACTTTGTGTTAGAATTAAGTTTGTTTTCAGAGTAAAACCAAGCCGCAGTGATTTGCGTACTGGGGGGCGGGGACCCTCACAGCTGATTAACATGCGGGACTTGTTTGGCTGGTATCAGAGCTCTTCGGCCAATAACGTGCAGCTTTGAAAGAAGCACATGGCTACTTAACAGCTATAGATCACCCAGTGGACACAAGGAACAAGGAAAATAATAAAATAAAGCCGATCAAAGCGTCAGAGCGGTCAGCTGTTTTTCGACCGACCCGAGGGGAAAAAAAAAGAAGCCTTTACTGCGTGCGCAAGCAAATCAGTTTCCATCCTACATAATACATCCATCCATACGTCCATCCATCCATCCACTATCTTTATTTCATTAGACAAAGCAGACACGCGTAATCACCGCGCCATGCGCGCAGCCACTGCGGTAAAGTGAGCCTCTACTCGGCTCCGTGTCTGCAGCCATGGTGAGCGCATCGCGCAATCACACGCGTTGGTTTTACAAATCGCAGCAAAGAAACTAAAATTTAAAGCACGATAATGGTGCACCAATTATGCAGATTCAACTGGCCGTTTGAAAAGGTAAAATGTACAGTTAAGATCGGATGGATCAGCCGTTCTCACGCAGCTGTCAGCTGCTGTCAGCTGCTGTCATCATGATAAAAAAGCTGAATGGAGCAGCGTGTTTAATTAAAATAGCCTTGTTTTTCCCAGATAATTTTGCTCTAAAATGTTTTTGTTTATCTTTATGTAAGGTTATCTTTAGAATTTATTTTTCATGTTAATATATATTTGGTGAAACAAGAAATCTTTCTTTCTTTGAAATACATTATTTGGATGAATGGATGGATGGATGGATGGATGGAAACCGACCAGCCCACAAAAGCTTAATAAAAAAGACCTACAGCAAAGATAAGGCCTTTCTGCCCTGATGACACAAAAGTCATGTAGCACCAACACCTTTGTGACATCTAAAATAAGTCTGTGCAGGAGCTTGGTGTGTGTAAAGCCTTATTTTATTTTGTTTTCCCCCTGTCTAACCTTCTTAGATGCAACATAAGCATCTCCTGAGTTTACTCAACATCTTCAGCTATTATACAAACTTTTCCAGTGTCATCAACTTTATAAAGTGCATTCCTGTCCTGTAGGGGAGACCGGGTATGGTTGTAACACTTTTTGCTCCAGCACCTTTAACTCACAGAATTTTTGAGCTAGAGTTTTCAAACTTTTATACAAAATACCCACATTTGTTGACTACAAATGGCACCAATTCAAACCTCTGCAAGAATATCACAGACCTCATGAGTTCATGTCAAATACATGGTGGTCCTTTGTTACAACCACACTTGCTGGGGTAAGTTGTAACAATTAGACAAAATAAGCAAAAACAGAGGCCACACCATGTGATATGCTTCAAAAAGAGGTTTACTGAATTAAAAGAACAATACAAGAACAAAATGTCTCTCTCTCTTTCTGTGACTGACCATAACTCAAATACAGGTGGTCCCCGACTTACGAGCACATCGACTTACAACGTTCCGGACTTACGAGCTGACTAACGAATAGTAAAGTTGTACAGAACATACAGAAAATACAGCACTGGAATGTGTTTTTAGATGAAAGTGTGTTAGCTATTGTAAACAAAGTTCTGTGCATGTTTATGAACCATGTTTGTGTTGAAAAATGGGTTCGTAGTAGCGCTAGCATACATTTTCCAACTTAGTCGGGGACCACCTGTATACTATTTGTGTGTGCATGTGTGTAAATTATTCTACTAGAACAATCTTCCTTAACATGTAGACCTATAATGCCTAAATATAGTATAATGCCATATAAGGCCTAAATAATGTGCACAACCCACCCCAACCCTGTCAGCCATGTTTAGCTAGCTGTAGTAGCATAGTGGTTTGAAATTAGCACAGGAAAATGCATCACATTTTGCCTGAGAAATTACACTTTCATCTAATGTAAGTTATATGGTTTTATCTGCAACAGTATAAGTACTAAACAAAATATAGTCATGGTCAAAAAATTTACTTTCTTACCTCAAAATCAGTTTTTTCTCCTTAGTATCTGCATGTACCTGTTTCCAGACTTGACAATGACAATATGGTATTGTGGAGGAAGCGGGTAAACACTGAAATGATCATGTGAATCCTATCATATCCCTGATTGGTGGAACTGGTGGTGTTACAACTCTCCCCATGTTACAACTATACCCGGTCTCCCCTACCTTTAACACCATTTTTATTATACTTTTACTGCTGTTAATATCATAATTTTTACCATTGGTGTGTGATACTGTTCATTAAATTTTTAAACCTCTTTTATGTTGTGTGTGTGAAGCACCTTGATAACAGTTTATCTGTTTTTTTTTTTCATTCAAGCTTTATTTATACAGGCTAGCCTCGTTGAGCCACGGGGACTCATTTACAAGAGGGACCTGTCTCACTCACACCTAGGGTCAATTTTAGAGTTACCAATCAGCCTTACATGCATGTTTTTGGACTGTGGGAGGAAACCGGAGCACCCGGAGAAAACCCACGCATGCACGGAGAGAACATGCAAACTCCACCCAGAAAGGCCCCCAGACCGGGATTTGAACCGGGGACCCTTTTAACTGTGCTATATAAATAAAATTGACTTGACTTGACTACTGTAGTTGTGACCCTTATTTTTTGGGGTGGGCTGTAACAAAACAATTAACATTATTAATGTGTAAAACATGTCACAATAACATAAAATACAATTCTTTGTATTAATGTTGTTTTTTTAAAGATCAAAAGGAAGTTTGCCAGTAGGAGTGTAGGAAAAAATAGATTTTTTAAAGAAAGACTCTGGATTCTTAGTCCTGGCGATTCAGAATCAATTCTAAATGCTCCAAAATCAATTTTTAAACATGTTTAATTTTACCCTGATGCATGCTCAATAATCCAGGTACAAAAATCTAAAAAAGCTAAGTCTGGTATTCAGCTCAGTCTTAACACCCTCTCACAGTGGATGAACCAGTTTGCTGATGACAGCCGAAACCAGCTGCTCACATGATGGAGGACCATCAGCCTAACAATGGATCGTTAGCACCCTGATGGTTGTTTGCTATTCACAGAGGGCTGAGTGATACCAGCAATGACAGCATTATTGTCCCCCTCTTATAATGCTTGAGTTAAAGGTTACTACACTTTGGTAGGCTGAAGTCTGTTTTTGTCTGTATATTTTGAATTATTTGTATGTGATGGACTGGAGACCTGTCCAGGTGTCCCACGCCTCTCGCACAGTGATGACTGGACATGGACACCAGTGAGCCCCATGACTCTTAAAGGAAGAAGTGGTTAAAGATGATGGATGGATGAATTATTTGTTCCTATATTTTTATTTTATTGTTTTAGAGGAATCCAGGCAACTAAGCTAACCTAATACAGTACTGGTAATTCAAGTTACAGCATTTAATGCATTCCTGTATTATTTGTTTGTATTTTTGGTATGAATATCAAATGATTCAAAAACTTTGATAAAGTACAGAACCTACAATTATTGTTTTAAATAAATGTTCTATTTGTTTACATTGTTGTTAATGTTTTCAGTTTAAAATTATTGTTTTAAATAAATGTTCCATTTGTTTACATTGTTGTTATTCTCAGTTTAAAATTATTGTTTCAAATAAATGTTCCATTGGTTTACATTGTTGTTTAATATTCTCAGTTTAAAATTATTGTTTTAAATAAATGTTCTATTTGTTTACATTGTTGTTAATGTTTTCAGTTTAAAATTATTGTTTTAAATAAATGTTCCATTTGTTTACATTGTTGTTATTCTCAGTTTAAAATTATTGTTTTAAATAAATGCTCCATTTGTTTACATTGTTGTTTATTCTTTTCAGCTTGTCAGTTACAAAGCTGAAACTAAATTTATGACCATTTTAATAGAAAAATCATTTTTGAATCAAAAATTGTTTCTGAATCGAAAAATTGATTTTGAATCGAATCGTGATACCAAAAATCGGAATTAAATCAATTCTCCAGACACAGAGATTCATACCCCTATTTGCCAGCAAAGCTGAAGTTCTGCACACCTTCCTAGGCTGTGAGTCTGTGTTGACAGTCAGTTCTGGGGGTTGGGTTAACGCAAATTAATGTAAATGAACAGCAATTGTTAACACCCCCAGGTAATGCTTCTGGAATGGGGACATTCTTCCAAAACTTTGAAGCCTGTTTTCTCCCTAATCTTATTTGCAGATTGCCAACATTGAAATGGCTGTATCTTCTTCATTTTTTTTTTGAGCGACATGTGTTTGGCATCATCGGATAGCTTAGAACCCACACTTTAAGATTCTGTAAATAACTCAAAATGACCCAGGGGAGACTTGTTCCTGGTTTTGCCACGGCCAGTCACATATAACCTGCATAAAATGTAAAAAACAGAAAGACTGAAAATTCTTGTTTTTTGTTCATTTTTAGCTGTTTTAGCAGTTGAAGAACGTGATGCATGATGGGACAAGACGACGTTCCTCTGTTGCAGGGTATATTTAAATGAAAACGACATTTTCTTTTTTTTTATTCATTCCAGATTTAAAGAACACAAGAAAACTATTTAAAAAAAAAAACAAACAAGAAATCCTCTGCTTCCTTTCATTTCATGTATTGTTTCATTTCATTGTTGTTCTTTCTAAATAGTTTTCTTGTGTTCTTTAAATCTGGAATGAATATAAAAATAAAATCAAAAATGTTGTATCATGTGGGAATTGAACTCATGAGCTTTGGGACGGAAGGCGAACGCGCTACCCAGTGACCTATCTAGGCATGTTGTTATTGTGTGGTCAACTTCTCGTTTAAAAGTGCTTGCCTACGCGTGCCAAACAAAACCTTTTTCCGTGCCTCTCTACCTCACTCAGAAGTGTCTCCAGTTCACAGTCCGTGAAGTTCCTCTTTTTTCCACGTTTCGACATGATTTGCAATAGAGCAATGACGACATTCCTCTCGTGCAGGGCATATTTAAATGAATTTGCATATTTATATGGAGGCGTGTCAAAGGCGGAGTCGGCCACTCTCTCATGTGCGCTCAATTCCACGTTGATTGTGATGTACAAAAGGAATGTGCGTGGATTCCGGCGTACGCACAGTTTGATACATCTGGATTTTTTTGTGCGTACGCTGTTTTCTGGATTTGACCGTACGTCACTTTTCAGTAAGAAGTCCACGCAAGTCTTTGTACATGAGGCCCCTGGTTATTTGCAAGCACAAACACTAGAAGTAGCTATTCGTAGCAATTTTAATGCAACCTGGAGCACTTCCAGCAGGAACATTATGATGGTTCTGCTCGAATAACTCCCGGTACAACAACATTTATATTACAGTAGTCCCTCGAAATGTCGCAGTTCGACTTTTGCGGACTCACTGTTTTGCAGGTTTTCAATGTAAGATTGTACATGACACACGATTGGTGATGAGGAAAGACAGATCCCACCCCCTTCTTTCTCTTTCTGAGGTTGCCACAGCAGAGGCGATGGAGAAAGACAGACCCCATTCCCTGCCCCTCCTTTCTCCTTCTGAGGCTGTCTGCCACAGGTGATAGTGAAAGACAGATCCCACCCCCGCTCCCTCCTTTCTCTTTCTGAGGCTGTCTGCCACAGCAGCTGCAATGGGGAAAGATAGAACGCACCCCCTCCTTTCTCTTTCTCTGCTGTGACAGACAACCTCAGAAAGAGAAAGGAGGGAGCAGGGGATGGGGTCTGTCTTTTCACATGTTGTCCCAGAGACACAAAACAGGCGGGAGAGCAACAGACAACCATGGAAAAAGAAAGGAGGGGATGGGGTGGCCTGTCTTATACCTGAGTGAGCTGCACGAGCAGCATGGATTGTTTATTTTAAATAATGCGCGACCCGAACCAAGCCTTGATGGCCAGCCTGCTCCCGGGGCTCAGCAGCCGAAGAATCATCAGTCTGCTCTCTTTCACTGTGCTCTTTTAGAGCATTTAGAGTTTAGAACATTGTTAGAACATTGCAAGAGTGTGGGAAGGGTTTATAAAGCCTTAATATATATATATAAAATACTAAAATAAATATAACGTCACTACTTCGCAGATGTTCACCTATAGCGGGGGTGTCTGGAACGTAATCCCCACGATAAGTGAGGGACTGTATGAGACCAAAGACTTTGTTGCACTAGACCCAAACCAGCAGTGGTGTGTACATTGATCGATGAGAAAGAAGCCCAAATGACAGCAACATTGTTTATTTATTTTAGCAAATAATTGCCTATAAAAAGTAGAAGTAAGAGTTTCATCATTTGTGAAGTATCTGTGGAAGCATAAATAACAAAGGCCTGAGTGTAATTGAAAAAGACGTTGGGCCACAAATGTTTTGAAGTTTGTTGCATTAAATTACACTCAGTGTCGACTATTCTACTTAAATATTTTATCGAATCGTTTATTCTTTTCGAGGTGTTCTGCTCAAACAAATAAATCGTTTTTAACTCGGAGTGATTGCAGGCTGTTCGTTAAAGATTGGGGTTTTTCTTCCCGTGCTGGCCTTCAGCTGAGCTTTGAGAGCTGAACCTGCTACTGCTTGTAAATATGAATAGCAGATATTTACCATGACCATGTGTGACCAGTGAAATTCATGCACGTGTTTTGAAAAGGGCAACTGTCAGATTTAATAGTTTTAATGACTTATATGAACAGCTTTTTTTGTGTGCTAACAGTACTAAAAGTACTAAAGTATTTGCATTATTTGAAGAAACACATATTGATTGCCAAAGTTGTGCATCATCTTACGAGAAATTCGTGTTTTTTTTTTTACCTTTTAAAATAACATTATGCGTGATCTCGCAAGATGTCACATTCAAACTATAAGTTGTAAACTCTCAGCTACTACCACATAAAAGTTTATCTCTGTGTAAAATTGGTTGAATTACAGCCGTTGTTGTGTTGACTAAAGTTAATTAGCTGTAGTAGCCATCTTAAATTGGGCTCACTTTAAAAGTTAATTCTTGTCGCTCTACATGCTGTGATCACTTCCTGAAATTTTCATTAAAATATGTCCGGTGTTTCATGAGATATTTTGCTAACAGACGAACATGGACTTCTCCAAATACTTCGAGGCAACATTTTAAACTCAAGTCTTTTGCAAACTGTTTGCGGTCATAATATTTGTTGGGGATCAACCTCAGCTACTACCATGCCGAATTGTAGGTTAATACTTGTAAAACAGATAGAGTTATAGCCATTTTTGTGTTGTTTTAAATAGGTTGGCTGTGGCGGCCATGTTTAATTGGGTAGGCTCCAGAAGCTCATCAGTTGTAGATGTACATCCATTTATTACCTTCTGCAAGTTTCATTCAAATTTATTTTGTGGCTCCCTCTGTGTGTGTGTGTGTGTGTGCGTGCGTGCGTGCGTGCGTGCGTGCGTGCGTGCGTGTGTGTGTACTGTGTTCGGTTTTATGTTGTTAATAAAGTTTCTAAAAAAAGTTTGTCTTAATGTAACTTCGTTTTTTGAAACGTTGTGTTTTTTCCAAATGTACCGTAATTCCGTTTTTTTTTTCCTAATGTGATTCAGGCCACTTCCGCTTTGGCCACTTCTGGTTTGGCTTAATGTAATTTGGTTTTTTCTACTTCCGCTTTGGCTTAATGTAATTCCGTTTTTTCAAATGTAATTTCGTTTTTTCAAATGTAATTCCGTTTTTTCAAATGTTGTTGTGTTTTTGTTGTGTTTTTCCAAATGTAATTCTGTTTTTTTAAATGTTGTTCATTTACACCTTGGGGCCACCGTACTCGTGTGATAGTTTGCTAACAGACACATGCACACACATAGTAGTAGAGACAAGAGCAAAATCTTTGTCCACCTTTGCGTTTTGACAGCATGTAAAATAATAAACTGCTCACAGAGCCAGCCCAGGACCTGAGGAGATCCAAGTTCTTCATGTTTCAACTCGGAGTTGTTGTGTTTGGAAACTAAATTTTACAGGGAGGCCCTTTCCTTCTCTTTTTTCCCCCCCGTGGTCAGTTTCTCTGCGTCTTTTTGTCTATCAGTCAATTTGTTTTTCTGTTGTGGTCGGTGCTGACTTTAGCCTAAGGACAAGTCAACTCTATACACACACACACACACACACACACACCATACACTGGCACTAAGCTCAAATAACACCACAGCAAGTCCAGCCCTTGGCATCATAGCCAAGACGACCTGACCACTTTGACGTCCGTATGTACACACCTGTACACACACACACACACACACACACACACACACAAACACACAAACACAGAGAGATGAGAAAAAACACTGAAGCCAAAACAGAGAAAAATATTTGTGTCATCCATATTAATATTGAAAATTTGGAGGGAGAAAGTGTGTTAGTAGTCCGGTAGCGTGTCTGCACAGCGCTGAACTCTGCAGTGCTGAGATTTCCTGATGGTTTCAAAAATAAACAAAACTCTGTTTTTACCCATCAGATATGACTCAAGATTGGCAACACGGACTGTGCTGACGAGAGATGGGAAGAGTATTCTTTTACTTATTGACGTGTTTGAGTGGGCACGCCACGCCCTGACACATACTCACACACACACACACATATATTCATCATGTGCACACCCTTTAAGGCCCCGGCTAAAAGCAGAGGGGACTGTTTCCTGTCTGTCGAACCACACCCAGAGTAAAAGAGGGAAAGAACACAGGGCGCTCCTGTACTTTGGCAAATACTGTTTATCTATAATTCTGAACTTGTCATTTTTTCCATTTTTCTGTAAATTCTTAGAAGGCAGTGTGCCATAAAGGAAGAGTCATGCGTAGAACGGCGTGGATTTATCAGGGTAAGAGTGTGCTTTCGATGTGGCCGCCCAGATTGAAGCAGATTCCCACTCAGCTTTAGATGTCAAGTTTAAAAACAGGCTTTCATGACTACGTTTCATTCACTTTTATTTTCTTTTGAACTAAATCTAAATACTTTTCTTCTTCTCCGTGTTTCAGCCCCGATTTGTTTCAAGGGCAGCTCCAATTGTTTTAAAGCGCCATCAAACAAAAACAAGAAAATGTACTGTTACATAAAGCGAAACAGAAGAAAATCAATCTCCAAACTTAGCCGAAGTTCTCTATTTAAATTTAATGTTGGGCATTACATTTTA
>JBBPBX010076270.1:0-17154 GCA_038048925.1 Garcialebias charrua | reverse complement strand
AGGGATACAGGCAACAGGAAGACTATTTATCCTATGAATTATTGAATGGATAAGGGGTATGATAATATAAGTTAAACTTCATCATACTCCTTTTCAGACTCACAGTCACCAGAGGAAAGGAAAAGAAACAAATGTATATTAGCTTATAAAAATTGGGTATGTTTATTTGATATTAAGATTGTATCTATACAGTACTTGGAAACATGAAAGTATTCAGTATTATGTTTTGTGGTGAAATGTCTGTCTGAAATAAAATTTATCATCATCATTATCATCATCATCCTAAAAAATCTGCAGGTCCAGATGAACTTCCACCTTATTTCTTAAGGCTGGCTGCTCATATCATCACAGTCCCTGTGACCCACATCTTTAATCTGTCCATAAGCCAAAACACCATTCCGGATGCTTGGAAAACAGCCTTTGTTCTTCCTTTGCTGAAGGGAGGTGACCCCACCTCACTGAACAATTATCGACCGATCTCTAAACTCTGCATCTTAGCCAAGGTTCTAGAAAAACTGATAAACTCTCAGATCAAAAATTATCTGGACTCATTTAACATCTTACCTCTCCATCAATCTGGTTTCAGGAAAAAACACAGCACAACAACTGCTTCTCTGAAGGTTCTGAATGATGTTGTTGAAGCATTGGATGCTAAGGATTATTGTGCTGCACTTTTCTTAGATCTGTCTAAAGCTTTTGACACTGTGGATCATAACATCCTGTGTCATAAGCTCTCAGAAATCGGTTTCTCTGATCACACCATCGGTTGGTTTTCTAACTATCTTTCCAATCGGAGGCAATGTGTTCAACATAACGGTACTTCTTCCAGCTATTTAACAGTTAAAAATGGTGTACCACAAGGCTCAGTTTTAGGACCAACCCTCTTTACAATCTACATAGCTAATGTAGGTCACTGCATCCCTGATGCATCCTTACATTTCTATGCTGATGATACAGTTGTTTACTGCCGAGCTAAAACAGTAGCTAAGGCTTTCCAGTTACTGCAATCCGCTTTTGACATCATCCAGTCAGATTTGTTCCGTCTCAAACTTGTCCTAAATGCTGATAAAACAAAAGGGATGTTTTTTTCAAGTAGGAAGGCGGTTCCAGCAGATCTTCCTCTGATTTTATCCTCAAATGGTGTCCCTATTGAGTTTGTTGATTCCTATAAATATCTGGGTATACTGGTCGATTCACATCTCTCTTTTAAACTCCACGTGGAAAACCTAGTGAAGAAATTGAAAGTTAAACTGGGTTTCTTTTTCAGAAACAGATCATGTCTAACACTGAATGTTAGGAAACGCCTTGTATCTGTGACTTTCCTTCCCTCCATTGATTACGGTGACATTCTCTACATGAATGCTCCTACAAGCACCCTGCGGATGTTGGATGTTGTCTATCATGGTGCACTAAGATTCATAACTGGCTGTGATTATCGTACCCACCACTGCACCCTGTATTCACTGGTTAACTGGACATCATTAACCTCACGCAGACTCTTCCACTGGTACATTTTCATCTTTAAATCACTTCTTGGTTTGCTGCCCTCATACATCTCCTCCTACATGTCTTTGCGTGAGTGCAGCTACAGTGTGCGCTCTCAGGACATGATTACCTGCAGTGTTCCATCAGTGAGGACTGAACTTGGAAAAAGGGCCTTCTCCTATTCCGCTCCTGCTTCATGGAATATCTTACAAAAAGATCTGAAGCTCTCGACCTTGACTTCTCTAAATGGTTTTCAGAATCTGTATGAATCCTGGCAAAAACCAATGCAGATTTGTTCCTGTCTTTGATTTTATACGTCTACCTTATAATGTTTTGCTAGTTTTTTGATACTTTGTTTAAAAAAAAAAGTATTTCTCTCTTTTGTTTTTTTCTCTTTTGTTTTCTATTGTTTATTGTTTAAGGAAATTCTACCATTGCTGTTCATCGTTCTTTAGTTTTAGCAGGTCGCTTTCGTAAATGAGCCATGAGGCTCAATAAGATTTACCTGACTAAATAAAGGTTGAATGAAAAAATTTACTGCGACGATGTCACTGTGTTGCAGTTCATGCCCTCTGGTGGTACGAGAGCGCCGACAAGCGAGCTGAAGTACGACACAAAGCCCACACTGATGCCAGAGTGGTCGCTGCAGGTAAAGGCTCCCCCCAGGCTCAGTGACATCACACTGACGGACGATCAGTCACTAACCTGTGTTCGTGTGCGTTTCAGTCAGGAACAGTGTCAGCAATCTTGACACTCAGAGGAATCAGCTGATGTTCCCATGTCCATTCTCCCCAATGAACTAAGACCTCCCTATCTCTATGGAAAAGCAGATCAGCGGATGTTTTGCTGTGGATCACCTGTAAGCTCCGCCTCTTTCCCTGGAGGAGACAGCTGAGCTCCTGGCAGTGGGTGGAGCTTAACGTTTGACTTCCTTGAACTGTGACTTTAAATCCCTGATGTAAAATATCTAAAAACAATAAACTGAGACTGTTTGAATGTTTCAAGTTATTTCATTTTAATAAAAAACAAACAAACAAAAAAAAAACATAAAATAATGCAATTTGGGCATGTGATCTCCAGGTGGTTAACTTTAGTTGAGGTAACCATGATGGAGTTGGAGTCTTTACAGTAAATCAGCTGCGATAGAGTGGAGCAGACGCCCAAACTCCTTAATTTGTCATACATGTACTAAAGTGTAAAAGTATAAAAATGAGCAAACGCGACCAGAACTTCCTGCTGCTCACGGGTCAAGAATTGTTTTGATCCGACTTGCCGTTTTCACGCAGCGACTGTTTTTCTGCTCCCCACCAAAAAAAGACTGGAATCCCCTAACCAGTGACTCAGGAGACGTTTCAGAATAATAATAAAACATTTCCATCACGGCTGCCCCCATGGATCCGGTATAATTTCAGACCTTTGATGTTGAGAAGAATTAGATCAGAGGGTCTGCAGAATTAAGGACTAAAAATAATTAGTCAGAAAGCAAAGAGGAACAGGTTTTACCCCAGAGTTTCAAAATAAAAGTCTGACTCTGTCATGAAATTTACAAAAGGAAATCCCAAACTCGTGTTGGGCTTTAGAGAAGAAGTTGATGTTTCAGATGCTTTTGTTACAAGTATAAAGCCAAGTAGTCGATAAACTTTTAATTCTTAACCTGAGTCCAGTTTGGTCCAGGTCCTTGAAGAAACCCATGCAGTAAGTTATAGACTTGTTTGTGTGAAATCTATCAAACTTCAGCTGTGTGTGTGTGCATGTGTGTGAAACAGTCAGGTGGACGTGATCGATTCAAGTCGATTTATTTTTGCTCGTTTAGCCGTAACAGCTGTTCTTCCATCAGCAGCACAACAAGAAACATGATGATCAGAAATACAAACAGATTAGAATCAGTGCAAACGCAAACGGAAGTCTCAAACACTTAAAGTGCTGCAGTCGGACACACAAGACGATCACCGATCGATCAGATCTCTGACTGATCAGCTGCTGATCAATGCTGTGGAGTCCTTCCAGGAGCTGATGAGGTATTTCTCTGTTTTGCTCCTAAAATCAAACAGATCTGCTCCTCTGTCGTTAAAAAAAAACCCCACTAAGATCAATTTCTTTGTATCGAGCGCTCTGATTGGCTGTTAACACTACAGGAAACGGTGTGGACACCGCCAAAATAAAACAGATTACGGGTTTCTGTTCCAGCTACAAAAATAAATAAAAGTCTGAGAATAAAAACAGAATCAAAGTTTGATAAAAACTGATTTTGCAGTCGAGCCCTCGGCCGTTTGAAATGATTCGGATTCTTCATCGTTGTTCAAGTTTTTAACTCCGAGCCGCTCGCCGCCTCCGCAGCAGATCATTTGCATTGACTGGCATCGGGTGGCTGGTGGCTCCGCCTACCGCCATGTTCAAATCAGTGCGACATCACAGCAGGCGAGGAGGAGGCGTCCTCTCTGCTGCGGGTCGAGTCCAGGCTGATGATACTCCGCATCCTAACGTCACTTGACGTGAGTCATGGTCACATGACGCTCTCCCGCTGCCCATCCACTCCCTCGGTGGCTCCGTGGGTGGAGCCTAATGCTGAAATGTTGATGGCGACATCTTTCCGCCTCACTGATGCATCTTTGTACACGTAGTCGTCACTTTGGTCCTTTGCAAAGTTCACAAACACCTGAAACAAGAAACGGCATCGTCAGCATCTCCAAGGACAACTAGTCCCATCAGCCCCGTCACCTTCCTGCCCAGGTGAGAGCTCTTAAGTGAGTACCCGAGTAATCGACAGATCGGGTCCTAGTACTTCTATCGAGGTTTTTAATTTCACCTCGAGTACTCCTCGTGACATCATCACAACGCAGTTACACCACTAAATCAACTTCCTGTTTGTAGCACGTTGAGAACCCTATTGTGGGTTAAACCCAACCAAGCCACTTTGAGCTGAGCAACTGGACACAGTCAAACTTTAATAACACACAAGAGGCAGGTCTATATCAAAGACGTCCACCTCACTCATTGTGTGGCCAGAACACTAACATACCGCTAAGCATTATGGGAAAGACATAACACATCCACTCCCCAACTTCCTGTTTGGAGCTCTGTGACCACCGTAGATTGTGACAGTAGGGGGCAGTGTTGCATTGCAGGTCACATATGGTGTAACACCGGGTCCACCCGCCCCACTGTTTTTAAGTTTCGTTTTTGACGTGCCAAACGTTTCATTAATGTTTCCCATGTTTCATGAACGAATTCAAAGCCTATTCTTCATTAAGTAGATTGAAAAACTGGAAAACTGCTAGAACCATCTCACAACAGTTATCTAAAAACTTGCTGTTTTAAGTTTCTAATATTGTCTTGCTCCTTTGTATACTTTTTCATTTATTGTATTTTGATATATATATATATTTTTTCAACTTTCATCATTTTGTAAACCGCCCCCTAGCTTATAGACTGTAGTTATGTTATCATTCACAAGAGTTTGTATATATTTTTGTTTATGTAGTGTTTTGTAGTTCTGTTTGTTAATAATAAAAAAAAACAAAAAAAAAACGTTTCATTAACTTTTGCAGCTTAATAATAATAACTAATAGTTTTGTTTTTCCTGTGACTTATCTGCAGTATGATAAATGATAGGAGCATAATATATGCTCCCAATGTTTTGTTGGTCTTTTTTTTGTGTGTAAATAATGCAGTTTTTATGCTTTTTTTTTTTTTGTTTAGTTTTTTGCATCTTAAGATCCTATGACGTCATCGACTACTCAAGTTCTACTCGAGTTTTTTATGTTAATGTCAAGTTTAAAAATTATGTACTCGTTCAACCCCTAGTTGTGTGTACCTGGTCCAGCGTGGTCTGAGTGACGGAGTAGTCCTCGATCCTGAGCGTGTCCTTGTTCTTGGCGAGGATGGAGAAGATGTGGGCGAGCGACGTGAGCGACGACGGCAGCTGGTACTGCAACATGTTGCGGTGTTTCTCCTTCAGCGTGCTGCCACTCAGTTCGCTCTCTATGAACTTCATGACAGGAAGCAGGTCCGGGTCGGGTCCCGCCACCCGCAGGATGATGGTGTACCCATCGCCAAACCTGACGCACAAAAAAACGGTGAGGCTCGCACGACGACGAAGATCTCAGTTCTCATCGGTCTGTCAGACAGTAACACTGCAGCGATCGTTTCCAAACTGAGTGAAGGTTCTGATTCCAAGACTTTTACTTTGAAATCCTGAGCATGCTACCTGTTCTTCAGGTGTTGGACACTGCCGAGACATCTGAACCTGCCGTTCACCATGATGGCCATCCTGGTGCACAGAGCTTCACACTCCTCCATACTACAACACACACGGTACACACTGTTAACACACAGTCACATGGCAGGCCCTCCGTGAGGACACACACATCTGAACTTACATGGACACCCCTGAATCCACACATTGATACACCCAAGGCTGAATTTGAGCCGGATCCTGACGGAACAGGATCTAGGAACTCTCTAATTTTGACAAGGTGTGTTCCGGTAACTGTTTGCCTGGAGCCGGTAATAATCGGGGGAGTGGTGGCGCAGTGGTTAGAGATGGTGGGCCTGTGATCGGAAGATCGCCAGTTCAAGCCCCGGTACCGACAACATCAAAAAATGTGGATGGAAAAAGGTGAAACACCCACACCTGCCTCCACACTCATTTGCTCCACTCTGGGCCCCTGAGAAAGGCCCTTAACCCCCACCATCTGCTCCCTAAAACAGGTCTCTCTTGAAAATGAGTTATCGTGGCTCAATGAGACTACCTGGATAAATAAAGGGTAAATTAAAAAATTTAATAAAAAATTAAAATAAAGTTATGAACAAATATGACAGCCTTGAACAAATAAAACCTTATTGGATACGTAAACTGAAAATAATTATACAAACACTAATTTTAAACAATAGCCACTTACAAGCTTCCTAATATCACATAAGAGCTGCCGCTTAAAGTACAGCAAACCCTCGACCTACGTCACCTGCGACCTACGGCAACTCAGACTTACGATTTTATCATATTTAATAAAAATATGATTAAAAAAAAAAAAATTTTTTTTTTTTTTTTTGTGTGTTTAAAAGTTATTAATTTCATGTGTATAGCACTTTGTTGCAGCTGTGGTTGTTTTAAATGGCTTTATAAATAAAGTATAATTATTAATTTTACGTTTTGATTAGAAATTTATCGTATTTACGCAACTTCCGGTCGTTTCCGGTCGCCACTTCCGGTCGCCATTTTACAACTGAGAGCTCCAGAGGCTACTGTCAGCTGGCTCCGTGTGCCCGATCAGGGTTGCCTCATACGGATAAATTAGCTGGAAACACTCGGTCAACTCTGTGGACGTCTCAGGTCCGGAGGAGCAGCCGCGGATCGCCCCGCGATCGGCGGCCACAACGCCGCCCGACATGCTAACGACAGCAGCTAACAGAGCAGCTAACACAGGCGAAGACACCGAGCCGACATGCCGCGGAGGGGCCATCTGCGGCCGGGAGCTCGCCGCAAATGTCCGCCTGGCAGTCGGGGGACACCGGCTCAAAGTAAGACATTATATTTTTTATTTATTGTACAGTACAGTATTCATTTACTGTGCAGTTCTGTGCGTGTTTATGGCCTTAGTATGTCTGCTTGTTCAGTCTCATGCCATTAAATATGTGTGCGGCGCTCCGTTAGCGGTATAGCCGCGACCTATGTCAGAAACGCGGACCTACGACAGGCACGTGTTTTTGGTCCGCGAGGTACGACAAAATCGACCTAAGTCACACACGTAGGTCCCAATCCCTGACGTACCTCGAGGGCTACCTGTATGCATTTCCACTTATACCCTTAAAAAAAATCTACGCCCCTTGGGGTGGGGAGGTGGGGTAGGATGCTTGAGAGAAGCAGAGCGTGCTCTATTCACACAGGGAGAGCTGTTGGTCAGGCTACTACTTGTTGATCTCTAAAATAGTTATTGAATCAAGTGTTTCCAAATGTAGATAAATGTAGATGTTTAACAACCCGTTAAAATACACCAAAATGCAGGACATAGCCTCTACCGGTACTTTATTTAAAATATTCTGGAGGAGGATCCCCAGACACCACCACCACCACTACAGGTAGTCCTCGACTTACGACGGTCTTGAGTTACGATGTTTTGTGGTTACGACACGCATCTCCATAAAAATAAAAAAAAATTGAAATTTTTTATTTTGAAAAGCCGAGTTCCGAGTTCCTTCTGGTTTTGACAGCAGAAGCAGTAGCTTCACGGCAGAAGCAGAAAAATACAGGGCCGAACCTTATTGTTTGGACCGGCAGACCAACGAGGAGGGACGAGCTAACATGCTAACAGACCTTACTGTAAAGCTCTGGACCGCGCGAAGCAATGGAAAGCTACAGGCAGCTGCAGAGCTTGGAGGAGCAACGAGCTAACATGCTAACAGACGGAAAAAGGCTTCACCAGCTCCCAGTAGGAAATTAACTCTTTTTCCTTCATTATGGCTCCAAATGTATGTGTTTGTTGATAATTACGTAGGGTACTGTGTTAGGTGCTTGGTAAAATACAGTACTGTACGTATAGGGGCCGAGATGGTGTAGAGGCAGGGCAGCCGGCTCAGGACCGGAAGGTCTGGGGTTCGATCCCCGGTCACGGCATACCTCGTTGTGTCCCTGGGCAAGACACTTAACCCCGAGTTGCTCCCGGTAGGACTGGCTGGCGCCTTGCATGGCAGTCTGCCGCTACCGGTGTATGAATGTGTGTATGAATGGGTGGATGGCTGGTACTGTGAAGCGCTTTGGGGCCCTTCATCGGGGGCTGGAAAGCGCTATATAAGTAAGCTCCATTTACCATTTACCATAAGGTGCAGTTTGGATGTATGTTTCGAGTTACGTCGAAATTCGAGTTACGACGGAATGTAGGAATGGAACTCCGTCGTAAGTCGAGGACTACCTGTATTTGTGTTCCGGCGTCATTTGGTTTACAAATTAAGCACTAATTACACCTTGGAGTCTGACTACAGACTATATTGAAGGGTCTAAAAAGAAACTTGAAACTGTTTGGACAGTACCCTGATGCATGCTCAATAATCCAGATAAAAAAATCTAAAAAAAGCTAAGTCTGGTCCTCTGGACATTCAAAAGAAGAAGAAAAAAAATAAAAAATTGTAGAAACGTTTCGTCTGTCGTCCGAAAGACTTCCTCAGTTGAGTTGAGGAAGTCTTTCGGACGAAAGACGAAACGTTTCTACTTTTTTGTTTTGTTTTGTGTTTTGAATGTCCAGAGGACCAGACTTAGCTTTTTTAGATGTCTGGATAGTGGAGACACTAACTGGGTACAAACCAAGGACAGATACAGAAAAGACACACCAGGAGTGTCACACCTGTGGGAGGTGAGGACGACGGAGCGTCCCTCCTTGATGATGCTATGGATGCAGTTCCAGAGGGCTCGGCGGGCCTTGGGGTCCATACCGGTGGTAGGTTCGTCCTGAAACGAGGACAAACTTTGGTTCTAACTGACATGTAAGTTACTGAGTCCGAATGACTGGATCAGCTGATGACAGGTTCATAAAGCAGCTCTAAGAGGCGAAGAAGAGGAGGAAGAACATGAGGAAGAGTGTTTTACCAGGAAAACGACAGGTGGCGCTCCGATCAGAGCGATGGCCGTAGACAGCTTCCTCAGGTTTCCTCCGCTGTAGCTTCCAGCCCGTTTATCCGAATACTTCAGCAGACTCAACTTCCTGATGCCCCACTCTGCCACCTGTCAATCAAACAGCAGCCAATCAGATTGCTGCAGCATGATCCCGCCCCTTCAGTGTGCATTATCGTGTGTTTTTTTTTTACTCACGTCACAGACTTCCTTCTCGGGGACGCCTCTGAGGATGGCGTACAGCTCCAGGTGTTCTCTTCCTGTCAGCAGATCGTTGATGGCGTCAAACTGCGGACAGTAGCCCATGTTCTGATGGACCTCGTCGATCTCCCTGAGGATGCTGCAGAGATGCAGACACACCAAGACAGGGTTCGCTGAGGACACGGTCCGCATGGGGTACGCAGGAACGTTTCTCCAAACCAACAGTCAGTCCAACAGAACACAAACACCAGCATACATGGTCTACTCTGATCTCAGATCAGGTTCTGGATGCTCACCTCTTCCCAGCCAAGAAGGCCTCCCCACTGGTCACCATGGTGTCTCCTGTCAGCATCTTGAAAGTGGTTGTTTTCCCGGCTCCGTTCACTCCGAGCAGACCGAAACACTAAGCAGAAACAAACACGCATGATACGAGTTGCCTTCATGTTGTTCACCTGCACCTGCACCTGCACCACACCTGCACCTGGACCTGCACTCAGGGGCGGATCTAGAGGGGGGGCCGGGGGGGCCAGTGCCCCCCCAGCCATCTGATTGGCCCCCCCAGTGGCCCCCCCAGAAACATTTTTTTTTCTTTTTTTTTTTTTTTTTCTTTTTTCTACTTCATTGTGTGTTTTATGAGTGTGGACAAAGTCAAACACTAAAACTGTTTAGAAAAAGACTTGATTTCTAAACTTAAAAATATTTAGATCACAGATCAAAACAGTGGCGGCTCCACAGATATTTTTCTGCAGGTGCTAAGTGGGGCTAAGCATTTTTGCTGAGGGTGCTATGAAGGATCATTTGTTCTATCAGTTCTCAAGGTCAAGGTGTCGTTATTGTCATTCATACTATGTGGTACATGAGGTGGAATGAACCTATGTACACAGGGTCCCAGTTACATCAAACAAAAATACAAATTGCAAAGATAAACAGTAATAAGATCTAAAATATGAACTAAGAAATACACTAAGAATACACTAAACTAAGAATACACTAAGCACTACTAGTACAAAACAATGTGCCAAACAACAGCAGCACAAACATGAGTCTGTGTGAGCAGATGAGGATGAATGAACATAGCAACAGGAAATAAATCAGCAACATGAGATCGGCAGCATGGTTAGTCAGCAGCACATATCAACAATCAAATGGCATTACAGCAATTTTTTTCCACAGTAATAATCCTGATAGGGATCATGAGTCTAACAGCCTCAGGGTAGAAGCTTGTAGCAATAACGAAGGGTGAGATGGAGGAAGAAGTGTGACACCTTTAACATCTCAACTTCACTACATTTGTTTTATTTATTTTTCATTCATTAAAGTTTGGCACCAGCTGATCAGTTTATTGGCCATCAACAAAATAATCAATATATTCACCCTTTAATGATCAGAATCAGTCACAGAAGTAGAATCTGTTAATTAAAGTAATAAACAAACATTAATAATGAATCAATCAAGGCTTAATTCTCCTATTTAAAGGCAAAGTTAACTTTTTAAGCAGGAATTATTTCAGTTCTATACACACATGAATTTAGACAAAGTTTGACTATTTTAATAAATAGTTTACTTTGGATTTTGGTTGAAAGAAGTTATTTAATGTGATCAAATAAAGTCAGTTATTATCACTGCAAGCCAGGAAATGATTTATGAAGTGTCTTCAGCTAAAAATGGCACAACCAGACCAAGAGTTGCATCATGTCATCAGTTTCTGCTCCTTACTGGGTCAGTGTTGAGGGCACCACTCATCTTTCTGGGATTCTGCTGGTGGGTCGGATAGACCATGAAGTGGACTCACTGGGAACTGCCCAAACTTAGCTGAACGTGCTGGCTCCATCCTCCAGATGTCCGCGCTAGCGTTAGCAGAATTCTCCATTAATGTGGAAGGATGGCAGTAGGCTTGATTGATCTTACAAATTATTGTTTATTTGTTGGCTGCAGTCTGCTCCCAAAAAATCCTCCACTGTAAGTGGAACCCTTACTGATAGCCTTGGCCCCCCCTCGGCCCCCCCAGCAATAAAAGTCTAGCTCCGCCACTGCCTGCACTGGCACTACACCTGCACCGCACCTGTAGGAAGTGAGTCTCACCCAATGTTCCCTCTAAGCTGTGCGCATGCGCAATTGCGCACTGCTCACACATTCTCAATGCACAATAAAATCTTTGCAGCGCATCCAAAGTAAACTGAATGTAAAGTATGTCCTATAGGCTTTGAACGCACCACACAAGATCCGGGATCTGATTGGGTCTGGTCAGCCCGCCGGTCCGCCTCAATTTAAAATGATTGATGGACAGCAATTACATCCAATCACATTGAAGCTCACGTTGTTTTGACCAATTACTAGCGTCCTGTGCTCCAGCATCAACGTGTGGCATGGAGGCTGCACAGTTGAAGAGAGGAAAGCTCTACAGAGAGTGATGAAGGCTGCACAGAAGTCTGTTGGAGTCAGTCTCCCCACCATCACAGACATTTACACCTCCAGATGCAGGAAAAGAGCCACCTGCATCATGAAAGACCTCACTCACCCAGCACACTCACTCTTTGCCCCACTCCCCTCAGGACGGAGGTTGAGGAGCATCAAATGTAGAACCACTAGACTGAGGAACAGCTTCTACCCTGAGGCTGTTAGACTCATGAATAAATAAAAATAAAATAAAAAATAAACACTGCAAAATATCACATTGTGCTGATGCTGATCTGTTTTCTTGTTGCTGTGTTCATCTGTGACCATCTGCTCATACAAACTCATGTTCGTGCTGCTGTTTATTTCCACTATATTAGGCTTAGTGTATTACTAGTTGATGTTTTTCTTAGTTAATTCTAGATGTTATTACTGTTTTTCTCTTGCATTTGTTGTTGGATGTAACTGGGACCCCGTGTACATAATCTCGTTTTCATCACATGTACCACATGCGGTGCAAATGACAATAAAGACTCTCTGACTCTGACTCTGACTTACTAACAGGAAGGCGGGTCTTAGAAAAGCAAGCATGTGTGTATGTGGCTTCACAGTCAAATCAATGCATAAGTTGGAGTTCGTCACACCGGGAAAGGTATGTGGGTCAAATGATTCAGCAGGTAAGACTCTGCATCTCAGCGACTCAATTTAAATTAGTGTCAAAACTACAGATTTTAAATCTCGTTGTTAGGTCAAGTAAACTCAGAGTTATGATCAATAATCCACACCACGTCTTTTATCTGAATAAAGTCAAATCTCTAGCGCGTTACAGCGAAAAGCTGCAGCCCCCACTCCACACACACCGCTGAACAACGTCCCCCCTCCTTTCTGAAGGAGGCTCCAAGTTATTTGTCAAGCACCAAATCTGCAGGAAAAATAAGAAAAAGACGCAGAAGTTGAATGGAGGTCAGTGCACGATAGTCAGTGAGAGTGGGGGTGATGAAGGGGAAGATTGTTAGAAGAGGAAGAGCAGAATGAGGCCAGGTCTGCAGAGGAGCAGGTCCAGAACCAAGCATCAGTTCTGAGCTCTGCAGATGTTGACCCAGAGGGTGGACCAATGGAGGAAAAACACTTTTTTTAAACTTACAGTAAAATAAATATTTTGTCATTAAAAAATAATAATGTAGAGATTTTAAACAAAAACCCTACAAGCATTAAAATAAAAATCATCTAAATTAGATACTGTATATTTATTTGAGGCTGCCAGTTTATGTTCATTGGGTGTTTGGTGTTTCAGTGTTGGTGTAAATTTTCATACTTTTATACTATTATGAAAAAACTCAGGACAGTGTTACACTTTTTTACTATTTTATGCATATGTTTATTAAATGTTTTAGTGTTTAGTGTTTAGATGGTTACTGTTGCACCGAGGGACTGAGAGAAACACAATTTCGGTCCTGTGTATGTCCTGTACATATTGCAGTTCTGACAATAAAGTTGACTTTGACTTTAATTAAGAATGTTGATTTTCCCTCTGAGGAACATGAATAAATAAAGTTAAAGGGTTAATACCGTCTAATTCAAATAAGATAATAAAGTCTGTAGTTAAATAAAACAGGTTTTTGAGCTGCATGCATTCAGCTGGGAGCTGCAAGATAAAGAATAAAGATCAATTCATTGTGAAATGATTCTTTATTAGATTACTGCATTATCATAAATGTATGTTATCTACAGAACTGCTGTTGCTGATGTCATCGTTCTTTTCATGCCTGTGAAGCTGTAAGCAGCATCACATCAATTATGTGAAGGGGACAGTTCCTGGTCCTGTATCCTATAACATACTACAGGTATTCCCCGTCTTACGAGCGCTCTTACATACAAGGTTCCGGACTTACGAGCTGGCGAACAAGCAGTAAATTTGTAAAAAATACAGCACTTTTTTGTGTTTTTAGATGAAAGTGTGTTAGCTAACCGTTTGGAAACACGTTTCTGAGCATGTTTATGAAGTAGTATGAATGTTTTTGATGAAAAACGAGTGTTCGTAGTAGCGCTAGCATAAATGTTCCAACTTACGAGCGAAAATCCGGACTTACGAGAACACGTGTTTCATGTTCCGACGTATGAATTTTCGTCTTACGAGCGACTCGCAGGTACGGAACTCGCTCGTAAGTCGGGGACCACCTGTATGCATCTCATGAACAGCATTTTTTTTGTTTTTTCATTTTAAGTGGGGCAAATAACTTATATTAAAAGCAAACTCATGGAAGTTGCTGCTGTGATCTGATTCTTTTAATAAGCCATGTAACTTTCTATGATCCCAGATTCATAACGGGTGTGTGGCCAAGTGCGCACTCCTGATGTTGCTCATAGTGGTCCTCAGTGTGCTCAGAGAGCTTGTGTGTATGCCCAGACACATGAAAAATTAGAGGGAACATTGGTCTCACCTCTCCAGGTGGAATCCCAACACACAGTCGATCCACAGCCGGCTTCTGCTTCCTTTTAAACACCTGCAGGATATAAAACACGGTTGGACCAGTTCCACATTCTGTGCTTGCTTCAACACCTGACCAGGTATAAACCCAGTCCAGATCTAAATCCCGCCCACCTTTGTGAGCTGCCGGAGCTCCAGGATGTCTCCCTGGCCGAGGCCCTGGACAATCCGATGTCTCTCTCGAGCCACATCCTCATCTTCTTCTCCCAACACTCCCAGTTTTGTGAGTTTACTGACTGGCCTACACACACACACACACGCGCGCATGCACGCACAGACAGAGAGAGAGTCTTTAAAAACAGTTTGGGTACGACAAAGAAAGAAAGTGTCACACAAGTAACTACAAAGTTCTCCAGGTGAGTTCAAAGGAAGTCCAAAATGCCGACTCCGAGTTGTGACTGGGCTCATGAGCCCGGCGTGAGAACAGAACCAGTGAGGACTCACCTGGGCTTGACGCAGAAGCGGTACTGGATGAGAATAGTGATGATGAAGAACACCACGCCCTCTACAGCCATGGCGAGCAGGTTCCTTCCCACCATGTCCCACTCCAGAGGAGAGCGGAACCTGTTCTCACCTGGAACACAACAACAACGACCAGGTGAACTCCCAGTCCCTCAGGTGAGCCCCACCTGTGAGGAGAACACCTGGGTGAACGTCTGCGTCTGCTCATCTTACCAAACCTCTCAAGGGCGTCGGACATCGCCTGGTTCTTCACCATATCAATAAGCCCTCGACCGAGACAGAAGTGAGGGAAGATGAGGAGGACGTTCTTCAGGATGTCGTTGATGCCGCCGATTTCCTGCAGAAACAGGAAGTTAAAGCTCCTCCCACAGCTGGATTTACCTGCGTCAGATTGGAAACACGTGTGTGCCGTGCACTCACGTGGTCTCCGAACAGCTCCATGACAAAAGTGGAGATGCTGCCGTTGATGCCGATGAGGATGTTGATGCTGGTGAGAACGACGTACGCCGTGCTGGGGACCTTGAAGAAGAAGGAGGCGGGGTACATGAGCGGCGTGATGGACCATCTGGAGACAAAAACAGGACTGTCAGCAAAATAACCCAAACCAGCTTTGTCTGATGTACAAGTGCAGTGAAATACATTGTAGTACTGTGTAGTACTGTGCGATACAATGTAGTATGGTGAGAAATGATGTAGTAATGTGTTGTATGGTGTAGTACTGTACTGTGTAGTACTGTGTTATACGTTGTAGTACTATGTAGTAACGTTGTATGGTGTAGTACTGTGCGATACAATGTAGTATGGTGAGAAATGATGTAGTAATGTGTTGTATGGTGTAGTACTGTACTGTGTAGTACTGTGTTATACGTTGTAGTACTATGTAGTAATGTTGTATGGTGTAGTACTGTGTTGTATAGTGTAGTACTGTATTGTATGGTGTAATATCATGTAATATGGTCTAGTACAGTGTGATACAATGTAGTATGGTGAGAAATTATGTAGTAATGTGTTGTATAGTGTAGTACTGTGTAGTACTGTGTTATACGTTGTAGTACTGTGTAGTAATGTTGTATGGTGTAGTACTGTGTTGTATAGTGTAGTACTGTATTATATGGTGTAATAGCATGTAATATGGTGTAATACAGTGTGATACAATGTACGGTAGTATGGTGAGAAATGATGTAGTAATGTGTTGTATGGTGTAGTACTGTGTTGTATGGTGTAGTAATGTTTTGTATGGTGTAGTACTATGTAATATGGTGTAATACAGTGTGATACAATGTAGTACAATGTAGTATGGTGTAGTACACTTTGATACAGTGAGATACAATGTAGTACAATGTAGTATGGTGTAGTACACTTTGATACAGTGAGATACAATGTAGTATTGTGTTGTATGGTGAGATATGGTGTAGTATTGTATAGTATGGAGTAGTATTGTCTAGTGCTGTGCTGTATGTACTGGTGTAGTTCTCTGTTGTACAGTGTAGTACTCTGCAGTATGGTATAGTACTGTGTTGTATGTGTAGTACAGTGTAGAACTGTGTTATATGGTGTAGTACTGTGTAATAATGTGTTGTATGGTGTAGTACTGTGTGGTAATGTGTTGTATGTGTAGTATTGTGTAGTAATGTTTTGTATGGTGTAGTACTATGTAATATGGTGTAATACAGTGTGATACAATGTAGTACAATGTAGTATGGTGTAGGACACTTTGATACAGTGAGATACAATGTAGTATTGTGTTGTATGGTGAGATATGGTGTACTATTGTACAGTATGGAGTAGTATTGTCTAGTGCTGTGCTGTATGTACTGGTGTAGTTCTGTGTTGTACAGTGTAGTACTCTGTAGTATTGTGTAGTACAGTGTAGTACTGTGTTGTATGTGTAGTACAGTGTAGAACTGTGTTATATGGTGTGTATTAACATGTTCTATAGTGCAGTACTGTGTAGTATGGTGTAGTACTGCACACTACTGTTTTCTATGGAGTAGTACTGTGTAGTTATGTGTTGTATGTGTAGTACCGGTACAGTTAATAATGTTTTGTATGGTATATTACTGTGTAGTAACATGGTGCAGTATTGTGTAGTACGGTGTAGTACTGCACACTACTGTTTTGTATGGAGTAGTACTGTGTAGTTATGTGTTGTATGTGTAGTACCGGTACAGTTTAGTAATGTTTTGTATGGTATATTACTGTGTAGTAACATGGTGCAGTATTGTGTAGTACGGTATAGTACTGCACACTACTGTTTTGTATGGAGTAGTACTGTGTAGTTATGTGTTGTACGTGTAGTACAGTGTAGTACTGTGTTGTGTAGTACATTGTAGAACGGTGTTATATGATGTAGTACAGTGTAGTAATGTGTTGTATGGTGTAGTACTGTGTAGTAATGTGTTGTATGGTGTAGTACTGTGTTGTATGTGTAGTACGGTGTAGTAATGTTTTGTATGGTATATTACTATGTAGTACTGTGTTGTATGCGTAGTACTGTATAGTAATGTTTTGTATGGTATAT